>WAAB01017756.1:469-17656 GCA_013389865.1 Piaya cayana
TGGGGAGCATCACATTTAGGGGACAGGGACACTGGGGAGCATTACATTGAGGGGACAGGGAGCCTGAGAGCTTAGGGAGCATCACATTGGGGGGACAGGGACTCTAGGGGCTTGGAAAGTATCATATTTGGGGGTACAGGGAGCCTGGGGGCTTGGGGAGCATAACACTGGGGGGACAGGGACAGTGGGGAGCATCACATTGAGGGGACTGGGACACTGGGGACTCTGGGGAGCATCACATTGGGGGGACAGGGACCCTAGAGGCTTGGAAAGCATCATATTCGGGGGTACAGGGAGCCTGGGGGCTCAGGGAGCATCATATTGGGGGGATAGGGAGCCTGGGAGCTTGGGGAGCATCACACTGCAGGGACAGGGGCCTTGGAGTCTCGGGGTGCATCACACTGGGGGACAGGGATCTTGGGGAGCAACACAGTGGGGAGGTTGGGACCTTGGGGAGCACCACATTGAAGGGACAGGGAGCCTGGGGACTCAGGGAGTATCACATTGGGGGGACAGGGACCCTAGAAACTTGGAAAGCATCATATTCAGGGGGACAAGGGACCCTGAGGACCATCACATTTGGGGGACAGGGAGCCTGGGGACTTGGGGAGCATCTCATTGCGGGGATAGGGACCTTGGGGAGCGTCACATTTGGGGGAAAGGGACACTAGGGACTCAGGGAGCATCATATTCAGGGGACAGGGAGCCTGGAGGCTTGAAAAGCATCACATTAGGGGAACAGGGGACACTGGGGACTCGGGGGGCATCACATTGGGGTGACAGGGATCTTGGGGAGCATCACATTGAGGGGACAGGGGCCTTGGAGTCTTGGGGTGCATCACACTGGGGGACAGGGATCTTGGGGAGCAACACAGTGGGGAGGTTGGGACCTTGGGGAGCATCACACTGAGGGGACAGGGAGCCTGGGAGCTTGGGGAGCATCATAATTGTGGGGACAAGGAGCCTGGGGACTCGGGGAGGATCACACTGGGGGGACAGGGAGCCTGGGGAGCATCACATTTAGGGGACAGGGACACTGGGGACTCTGGGGAGCATCACACTGGGGATGCTGAGACCTTGGGGAGCATCACATTTGGGGGACAGGGACCCTGGGGGCTTGGAAAGCATCACATTAGGGGAACAGGGGACCCTGGGGACTCAGGGCGCATCACATTGGGGTGACAGGGACCTTGGGGAGCATCACATTTAGGGGACAGGGGACCCTGGGGACTCAGGGAGCATCACATTGGGGAGGTTAGAACCTTGGAGTCTTGGGGAACGTCACTGGGGAGGCTGGGACCCTGGGGGCTTGGGGAGCATCACATTGTGGGGACAGGGACCATGAGGGCTCAGGGAGAATCACACTGAGGGGACAGGGAACCTGGTGACTTGGGGAGCGTCACATCAGGGAGGCTGGGAACCTGAAGACTTGAGAGGCACCAGCCTCTCCGGGGGTTTGGGATCCCCCCCAAGCCCTCGGTTTCCAACCTCCTGGCAAGGGCTCGGAGAAGGGAGAATAAAAGCAAAACCTCTCTGGCTTCCAGCCCCCACACTTGGCTCTTTCAGAAACCGGAGCAGCATATGGGAGCACTTGCCCCTTTCCCTAGAGATGGAGCCGAGCAGATGACAGGCTGCGAGCGGGTGCGAGTCCCACCAGCGCGCTCCAGCCAGCTTCCCATTAAGGGCAGCAGTTGCTCCAGCCCCAAACGTTGGCAGTTTTCAATTAGCAAATGGCAGAGGAGAGGGATTCCTGGGGGACACGCCGAGCAAAGCCGAGCTCCATCACTTGTCACTCAAGGAGCTCACGTTACCCTTCTCCCCAAGAGGCTCCGCTTAAAATAAAATCCTCCAGCAGCCTTCGGGGTGGGGGGAAGGCAGGCAGCCTGCCAGCTCTCACTGCCAAGAAGGAGGAGGGAGGTTGAGTTTTGGGGTCACCCTGAGGGAGGAACTCCAACCCCCCCCCCAATCCAAACAGCAGGGAAGCTTGGACTGGTGGACACCGAGCGTGCACGGGCACCGCAGGGTCTGAGCGATGTGACTTTCTGAGCGATGTGACGAGCTGGCAGGCGGCAGCGAGTTAAAGTTTAACCAGTTCCAAGCGAGCCTGGAAACCCAACGAGTGAAAACAAATAACACACAGAGAGCAGTGGGGCGCTCCGGGCACCTCCGAGCTGGCACGAGATGCTCGGGGTTCGCTCAGAGCTGATCCCCCAGGGCACATGCAGAGTAGCCCCATGATCTGGCTCGTTTTGCCACTGTCACAGCCCATCCTAGAGCCAGGTTGGCTCAAAACCATCCCTGGACACAATATGAAACCTGGTATGGACCAAAAGGTTGGGCTCTAGGCCTCTTGTGCCACCATCCCGTGGGGCAGGGGGGGTCCCAGAGCAGAGGACACATCACTCCTGCAAGCTTAGAAAGCTGCGTCTGCGAAGAAGCGTGAAACGGAGCCGAGTTTTATCACTATTTGCCGCTTCTCTTTGATGTTTTCAAAAAAATTGTTCTTTCCTAACCTCACTAAAGAGCATCTCAGCTAATTAGCCGGGAGCTGACAAAGGCATCAGAAGGCGCTGGCTGTGCCGGCAGGACGGCTGGGAGGTGTCAGACCCTGCAAACAAAGATCCCCCCCT
This sequence comes from Piaya cayana, assembly GCA_013389865.1. Taxonomy (NCBI): domain Eukaryota; kingdom Metazoa; phylum Chordata; class Aves; order Cuculiformes; family Coccyzidae; genus Piaya; species Piaya cayana. Next base: position 3,100 of record WAAB01017756.1, read on the forward strand.
TTCCCCCTCGCCCTAATGAACACCCTCCCCGCACTCAACATCAGAGCCCGGCGTTTGCCTCGCACAAAGGCGACACAACCTCCTGGCAGGGCGATTCCCTTTGTGCCACGAATATGTTCTCTGTCCCCGGAATATGTTCTCTGTCCCCTAGGACGCGTCAGTCCTTGAGTCCATCTGGAGGCCTCCTGCCTTCTCCCAGCCTTCTCTCCCCCTCTGCCTCGTGTTTAACTCAAACTGGACAGACACAAAAACTCCCGACGCTTCGGCTTCTAAAGAAGCGAAGGTGGAGCGTTTTGCCCCAGGGAAAGGAGCGGGGAAGAGTCCTCTCCCTGCTTCTGGGGACTGGTGCCCGGGGAAGGCGCGGGGCGAGGGCAGCCCGGACAGACGCGCCTTCAGCCAAGCCTCGTGGGAACGGGGACGCGACCACGACAGACGCGCCGGGATCAACTCAGCTCCGGGACCAGCAGGCGGTTTGGGTTGTGTTCCTGCTGCGAGCGACGGGCCCCGCTCAGCGGGATCTTCTCGAGCACAGGAATGGGGACAGGCTTCCCCTGGGTGACCACAAACAAGAGGGTTGGGACAAGGCAGCCTCATCATCCCATCCTCTCTCCCTTCCCTCGCTCCCTCTTGGCTGCGTCTTCCTCCTCAGGAAGAGCCAAGGGGACGCGGCGGCCGATCCACCACCAGCAACACGGGCTGCAGGGACAAAACAAGGATAAAGGGAGAAGCCCCGAGACCTGCAGAGTTTTCACCAGGAGCTTCTGCAGGGAAACAAAGCAGCAGACGTGAGGAATGCGACTGGCCTATTTGCCCGGCTGCTGGCTGCCTCCGGCGCTGCGGACATGCCTCCGCTTGTCGTTTCAAGAGCTATTGTTGCTCGGGGCTTGGGGCCTCTTTGTTTCCTTTACCCTTTTCGCCAGGCTTGGTCACAGCCCGGTATTAAATTATTCAAATCATCTCGCTCGGGCTCCCCAGCTGAACTCCTCCTGCACGGAGCCACACGGGCTGCGAAATCCCGAGGGCTCCGGCCCTCGCGTCGAGCCCCTGGCCTGGCACGAAGCGTGTTGACTCTCCAACTACCTGAAAGGAGGTTGTGGAGAGGAGGGAGCTGGGCTCTTCTCCCAAGTGACAGGGGACAGGATGAGAGGGAATGGCCTCCAGCTCCACCAGGGGAGCTCGATATAAGGAAAGAATTCTTCACAGAAAGGGTCATTGGGCAGTGTCAGAGGCTGCCCAGGGAGGGGGTTGAGTCCCCTTCCCTGGAGGGGTTTAAGGGACGGGTGGACGAGGTGCTGAGGGACATGGGTTAGTGATTGATGGGAATGGTTGGACTCGATGATCTGGTGGGTCTCTTCCAACCTGGTGATTCTCTGATTCTATGACTCACGCTGGATCCCCCTGCCCTGAGCTGCTGTGCAAAAGCATCATTAATTAAGCCATAAACCAACTCAAACCCAGCACCTCAGCGGGGCTGCCAGGATCTCACACCCCCTGGATTTGGCAGCCCGGCTGGAGCTGGGAGAGCTCAGCTCTCCAGGCTGAGTGTCCCCTAGCACAGTGGCACTTAGGTGTCACCACCGCCAAGCCCAAAGGGTGTCAAGAGACCTCAGTTGTGCCTGCCGGCTGTCCCAGCCAGCCCCCAGCCCTCCGACAGCAGCCCCAGCCCCAGCTTATGGGATGTTTGCACAGGGAGGAGTAGGGCGAGGGGAGCCCCGAGAGCTGAGCACAACACAGCCGAGAGAAATCTGGTGCTGCAGGAGCCGGTGCCGCTGCCAGCTCAGCACAGGGAGTGGCCCAGAGGGGCTCTGAGGCAATTTAACCCAGCTCTGTAATTAGTTTTTTTGTGCCCAGCTTGGTCTGGGAGCACGGAACACCTTCCCCTCTGCCCATACCGAGCCGCCGGAGCCGTCCCTGGAACCTGCAGCGCCAAGGGAGCCTTTGAACACGAGACAGCTTCCCGGGATAAGCAGGGTGGAACCGCCTGAAAAGGCAGCTTCACAAGAGAAAAAAAGAAAAAGGCAGGGAAAAACCCGTGCTCCCACCCTGCCAGGAGGCAAAGAGGGAGGCCGTGTCTGCAGCCAGGGCTGCACACGCCTCTCCTGGCTGGACAGGACCTACTCCCTTCCCCAGCCGGAGCCTGGGAGGCGAGGGAAGAAAGAAAGAGGGAGACCTGTAGAGAAATTCATTACCTTCCACATAACAAGAGGGATCAGGGAGCCCGGCGAGGTTTCCCTCATTGGGAACAGGGAAGAATCGCAAAAAATAATTAGAGAGAGATTTCATCTCAGCCAGCTCATGAAAGCACCGACTTTATACACAGCAGATTGGCAGCGGCACAAAGATGGATACGAAAGGCAGGAGCGTTTGCTATGTCAGGCAGATCAGAGACAGAAGCTCATCAAAAAAAAATGGCCCAGGGCAGATGTAAGTTAAAAAAAGAAAAGAGGAGAAGGAAAAAAAACTAAAACCAGAAAGGAAACGACCCTTCTGGAGATAAAAAAAGCGTAAGTGCTGCCCGTGACATGGCGATATGCCCCCTCCTGCCTGCAGAAAGGCTCCCTGGTGAAAGCTCAGCACCTCTCTGGGGAGATCTGGGTTAAAAAACTTCAATTACGGACAATCGCCGGCTGGGTTTTGCTGCCTTCCCGCTAGCTCAGCTGGTCAGCAGCAGGATTTAGGGGCCTGAGGGTAAAAAGTCAGCTGGGGGGGATCCTCCGGTGAGCTCCTGGGGGAGGCTGGAATTAGAAAGCTCCAGGCGAGCCGGGTTGTGGTGCTCGCGCCGGGTTCGGGCAGCCGGGCAGGCGAAGACGCTCGAAAGCGTGATGAGCAGCTCAACAAATGGGTGAAACCTTTTAAGGGGGGTGGGGATGGGAAAGGACAGACGTCTCTAATTAGAAAAGAGGTTTGCACTTAGTCACTCAGTGTAGCGCCCGGGGCCTTAACTCCAGACACCGCCGCGCACAGGCTGACAGCTCTCTCAGACGCAGAGCTGTCAGCCTGGGCTTTGTAACCAGAGACAGTTTCCACGGGGGAAAAAACAACCTCTGTGCTCCTCACCCTTCCACACAGGCGCTTGCGGCAGGGAGGGGCAGAGCCCTGGCACGATCCCCTGAGGGCAGTGACAAAGCTCCGGGGATGGTTTTACCTCATGGCACGATCCGATTCCCCCAAACGCAGCGCCGGAGCTCCAGGAACCTCTGCCCCACGGCACGTGGAGGGCAGGTCACAGTGACCCTTGTCAATGCGATAAGCGAGACCAGCTCCGGTTCCGTGGGAACCATCGTTAAGAGCTCCTTGTTTCCGGAGCGCAGCTGAGGAGCTTCTGAGCCTGCAAACGCAGGTCCGAGCCAGGCTGGAAGCGACGAGGCTGGATACGGTCCCTCTCGGCTCAAACCTCACTGGNCGCGAACGCGGGTCCGAGCCAGGCTGGAAGCCGCCTTCGCGTCTCCGCGACGAGGCTGGATACGGCCCCTCTCGGCTCAAACCTCACTGGGAAGGTGACTCTTCCACGGCAGCTGAAACACAGAGGGCAAGGAGCAAGAAAAAGCTGTAATTTGCCATCTGGATGAGGCTACAGGGAGCAGCGCCCTGCCCCACGCAGGCCAGATGCCCGGCAGATGGGCACCGCAGTCCCTGTCCCACTAACCCAGCGGTGGCACAAGCAGGAGGCAATGAGGCTTCTCCTCTCCAGCACACTTGGCTTCTCCCACTTGCTTTTTTTGCAGCGGGACCGAGAGAAGGGTGCACAGCAGCCTCACAATAAGCTAGAGAGGACACCAAGCCGGTTAAAAGCGGTGCTGGCCGCCCGGGAGGAAAATGCAGCGCGGTACGGAACCGCTGCCCCGAAGGTGGAGCACCGCGTGCCGGTGCCAGCAGCCTCTCCGGGCCAGATCACAGCCAGCGCTGACGGCAGCAGCGACACGAGACGTGTCACCGGCTCTTGTGTTCTCTCCGGAGAGGTTTCCAGGCAGATCGAGCCGTGTGAAAGCCCGGAGTCAGAACTCAGCTTTTTTATAACACAGAGCTCTGGGTGCTTTTGTTATCAAGGGACGCTGGAGCGGATGAGGCTGTGCTGAAGTTGTACAGGGGACAGGATGAGAGGGAATGGCCTCAAGTTCCACCAGGGGAGGTTTAGGCTGGACATTAGAAAAATTTTTTTCATGGAAAGGGTCACTGGGCACTTGCAGAGGCTGCCCAGGGAGGGGGTTGAGTCACTTTCCCTGGAGGGGTTTAAGGGACAGATGGACGAGGTGCTGAGGGACATGGGTTAGTGATTGATGGGAATGGTTGGACTCGATGATCCGGTGGGTCTCTTCCAACCTGGTTATTTTATGATTCTATGGGGCAGCCAGGCTGAGTCTTTGGACTGGGCAGGGCAGGGGGACACGAGCGGGGCTGCGGTGGGGACACGCTCTCAGCCTCTGCTCTTACAGTGCTGCAGGTGGGAGCCCACAGAGCAGCTGCCACGGAGCGCAGGGCGACTCCGGCAGCGGAAGGAGCGAGCGGCAAGCAGCCTTCCTGCAGAAACAAACTCCTTTGACTTGCTTGACAAATGCCCTACTTGTTCCCAAGCCTGGGGACTCGGCCGCTCCCTGTCCCCTTCACGTGGCAGCACACATCACGTGAGAGCTCAGGAGGAACGGGAGCCACGGCCAACTCGGCTGCGCTGGGGCAGCCAGCGGCCTCCTCCCCTCTGGGGTGTAATTAGCCTCCTTGAAGTGGGCTGGGACTGGAATCCCTCAGAGCCCAGCGCCGGGGCCATAATCAGCCTGGCAGAGGAGGAAGAAAGGCCCCTCCAGCAGTCTGGGCCGGGCTCCCCGTCGTAGATCCAGGCAACGGAAGGGCAGGTCACGCCATGGGCGCGTTTTAACCGTGCAACGACGCTGCCTTTGGCCCGGGCAGAGCAGAACCACAAAACCATCGCTATCTTCTCCAAACCACAATGGAAAGCCAAAAGCAGCCAAAACGACGCCTCAAATCTCAGCTTCTATTTCAGCAGCAGCAATTAGGGGAGCTGCTCTTTCTGGAGGCTCGGTGCACCGCCAACCCACCTGTCTGGGAACACACCAGACCGCCTCTGCCATCCCCCTGCTCCCTGAGCCCAGCGGAAGCAGCAGCGTCATAGCGGAGTTTTACGGTTTTCGAGTTATTTCTAGTCATCTACAGCTTCAGAGGGACTGGAAATAACACAGGACTTAAACGCCAGGGTTACTCGGTACAGCTCTGGTCACAAGGCACCGTGTCCGGCTGGGCGCTCACGGCAGGAATCAAAGCCATAAAGCCTTTACTCACGCTTCACTGCCAGCAGCGTGTTCCCGTGGCAGCAGGCTACGGAGGTCACCAGGTACGGATGCGTCTCCTCCAGCTGCACCGGCCTCGGCGTCCCCGTTTCCTCGTCCTTCCTGCCCAGGCGTCCCCTGGCTCCTTTCCCCCACGTGCACACCTCTCCGTCTGCAGAGACAGACACACCTCGCTGCAGCCAGAGCCCAGCGGCAAACAGGCCTCCCCCCATCGCCCTGGTACCACCCTGCGCTGCCTCCGGCTCCTGCCTTGGCCACAGCACAGGCTGCAGGCCTTGCTGCTGCTGTCTAGGAGAAAGGAGCTTCAGCCTCACCTGCCCCGATGGCCACAGTGAAGGCGTCCCCACAAGCCACCACGGTGACCTTCATCGCCTGCAGCCCCACAACCAGGTGAGGCACGCGGCTGTTGCGGCAGGAGGCGGTGCCCAGCTGCCCGTGCTGGTTGCTCCCGAAGGTGTAACACTGGCCAGAAGCTGAGAACAGGGAGGAGAGAAACAACTGAGGTGCCACCCGAGGGTGCGCTGAAGCCCCTGAAGCGTTTTGCTCTCTCCCAGGCTGAGCGTCCCGCTCCACGGGGCTCCAGGACTGGAGGGCAAAGTGCTTTTTGAGCCTCTCCAAGGTTTCCGCCCATGGGAAACAGAGGCAGGAGGAGAAGAGTGAAAACACAGGTGCCTCCTCAGGGATCTGAGCACACAGCCCTCACCTGTGACCGCAGCCGAGTGCGCTGTGCCGATGTCAGCACACACGATCGGCTCTTGGTTCAAGGGGGCCGACTGGGCACACGTGAACACAGCGGCTTCTTCCACCTGGTCCTCCGGGGAAGGCTCCTCTGCTGAGCTGATCCGATCGAGACCCAGCTTGTTGCACCTGCATGGGGGAAAAGCGCAGCTCAGAGCTGGCCAAACGCAGCCTGGCGCAGACACCCCCAGAAACAAATCCTGTCCAGGCATCACCAGCCCCAAGATGCCAGGGTGCAGGATCACATAGAGATGGCTTCTAGAGCCTCCTGCTCCTTCTTCATGGGCTGGATAAGCACAGGAGGCCACAGGCAAGCTCTGGAGCACAGACCCTCTCCCCTCTTACCTGTTGCTCCCGCAAGCAAGAATCTGGTTCTTCACTGTGAGGATCATGGAGGAATCGATGCCGCAGATGACCCTCTGGGCCTCGTGGTCCGGTGGGATCGCGACCTGCTGGGGGAAGTTGTGGCACTCGAGGGTATCCAGCCCAAGCCGACCTGGCAGGAGGAACAGAGGAGCCTGAATACGCCTCTACGAGCAACGGCACCGACAAAGCTGAGACCCATCGCCACAGCAGGCAGGGAAACCCAAAGCACGAGGTGAAGTAGCTGCACCTCTTGCACGCCTGGCACATCTGGAGAGGGCCGTGGGCGAGCAGAGCCAGCGAGGGGAGTGGGAACAGGCAAGGGAAAGCACAAGCCCCACTTCGCAAAGCAGGCGTCTCTTACCATTATCCCCCCTGCCCCAGGCGAACACTTCCCGTTCGTTGGAAACTGCCAGGACGTGGGACGCGCCACAAGCCACCTGCACCATCTCGTAGCCCAGCAGGGCCTCCACGATCTTGGGCTGGCAGGGGGAAGAGTAGCAGCCGTCAGCCCAGACCTCCCAGCCTGCCCGGCTGCTCCCATCCCTCCCACCCAGCACCCCCCCCCCCAGCCTCAACACAGCGCTGGCAGCATCCCAGTTTTCATCCAACACAAACAGCGGAGAACGTTTTTTTTTCTTTTCGTTCCAAGGAAGTCTTCAAAGGGTTTAGAGACTACGTGCGTGTAGCACAAAAGATAAAGCAAACATCTCTGGGGCGGAAGAAAGCAGCCGGCACAACGGTTTGGAGAGGGAATAGGATCAGCCGAAGGGCTGGGATTCGCCCCCCTGCCCATGTGGGGAGCGCCAGGGGCTGTTAACGCACGCTCGGAGCAGGCAGGGGCTTGGCGCAGGATGCGTTGGCTGAAAGGCTCTGGTGAGATATCAGCTACAGATTCGTTAGGGTGTGGAGGGAGCAGGATCAACACATGTTGCCCGGCCCCTGCTGTGACCTGCTGTTAGATCTGACACTTCCCCACAGCCGGTCTCATTCTCGTCGTCTTCTTCAAGCGAAAAGCACCATTTGTTGGGACCTGGCTGCTGCTCCCAACTGGTCTCCCCTCCCTAACAATAAGCACCGAGCAATTCAGCCCCGGACGGAGCGGGGAACGAAGGAGCCAGCTGACCACAGTGACAAATGGCACCAGTCCCCGGGCTCGGCTGGAAGCCTTCAGCTGCTGCCACATCCGAGGGCAGAGGAGGAAGGAGCTGGAAGGGAGCGACGGGCCCTCAGCCCTAGCGCCCCAAGCCAATCGGAAACACACAGCTCTTCTTTAAATACTTGGCTCTTTTGAAAAATAACTTTTCTCAGTGAACCCTGGCAGCTGCGGGCCAAGAGCGAAGCAGGCAGGTGTGTGATTGGAGGCAGCCTCCAAGCTGGGAGCCTGCCAACAGCAACCACAAGGCAGCTCTCGCCTTCCCCCCACGCTCAAAGGGATCATTGTGTGGGGGGGGGAGAGAAAAAGAGAGAGGCAGGTTGGGTGTTTTAAAACCCGCACTGACAGGGAGAGGAGGGGGAGGGAGTCAGACACGCCTCGGATGCGCATCCCCGGAGCTGGGATGAACCCTCTCCTGCGGTGTGGAAGGCACGATCCATCCTTTAATCTGGGGAAGCGGCGAGCCCAGCACCCTCGGACGAACCTGGCTTACGTCCGTGAAGTTGCCGTGCCCCAAACAGCCGTTGCTGCCGCTGCCGAAAGTCATGATTATCCCCCTGTCTGGAAAAGCAGAACGAACTCGCGTTACTGGCACACGTGAGGCCCTGCGAGGAACACGCGGCCCGCGGGGATGGCCGCGGCTCCCAGGAGAGCGGCTCCGCTCGGATCCGCTCTGACTCATAACTTGCCCGGGGGGGCCGGAGGCCTTGAGCGACCTTCGAGAGCGCAGCAGCAGCCTCGATGCGCTGCGACAGCTCGCCAAACAAACAGCAGATGATAGGAAAGAGCGCTGAGATAACATTATTGCAGCTGTGGACGCAGGAGCCGCTAACCCCACGGTCTGTCAAGGTGTTAAACACACAGAGGCACTCACCGAGCAGCCGCCCAGCAGAGGGGTAGGACAAACACAGGCCTACGAAGTTTGCCGGTCGCATAGCTGGCGTTTGCTGCCCCGCTCCCTAGCAGGAGTGCAAACAGCGTTCCCAGAGGAACGCCAGCAGGCCTCTGCTCCACAAACACAGCCCCAGGCTGCTGTGCGCGCTCCCCTCCCTGCCACAAAGCCTCCTGGCCCCGCTCTGAGAGGACTTCAGACCCTGCCTCCCTGCAGCTGGGGACAACTGGCCGTGCGGGAGCTCACGGTGACTTCTCCCTGTGCAGTCACCGCTGTACAGGCCAGGTCTGGTTTCAGGTGACACCAGTACAGCCAGAACAACAGAGATTTGTGTCCCTCCCCACACCAGACAGACCTCTGGGACCAAGTTGTCCAGTGTGAGATTGTAGAAAGGCTGTGCTGGATGTTTCTGACCCCTACCCGATCCTACAGGCCATAAAGGCCTCTGTGTCACCACCAGCCCTGTGTCCCCCTCATGTTTTTCTCTTCGTAGTCACGCTGCAGCCACACAGCTTGTGACTCAGCCAGGAGGCTCACCTGTCAGGCAGGCCGTGAAGAGATCGCCGCAGGACACGTTTTTGATGGTCACGCCAGACTGACCCTCCAGGAATCGGGACACAAACTGAGGCTGGAGCTGCTCGGTGGCGCCTGGGAGAGAAGGGCCTCCCGCAGCGCCCAGAGGGGGAGCCTGGTGGAGAGAAGCCACGTCAGCTGCTGCAACTCCCCGCAGCGAAAGCTGAGTTGGAGAACTCAGATGAGCCCCTTTCCCTTTTAGCAGCATCGGCCAGACCCTGAACTGGACTGTGTTCCTGAAGAATGTGGAGCCAGGGCCTACGCAGTGAGCAGAAACAGCTGCTCCTCCGAAATCGCACATCTGAGGCTTCCAAGGCCCCTGCCCGCCCCGGCTTCCCCGTCACTCACCTCCCACATGATGAGGCGCCCCGATTTGGTGACCCCGGCCTTCTGCGTCCTGCCAGCCGACACCTGCACCACTTCGATGTTAAGCATGGGCAGGCGGAGCGGCGTGGTGATCCCGCTCCCCCACGTGTAGATGGACGAGAGCGGAGGAGGGATTCCTGTCCTGGCTGAACCACCTCGAACACCTACGGATCAAAGAGAAATCACCCACACCGAGCTGGGACTCTGCTCCCAGAGCAAGGGGAACAAAAAGCTCCTTGTGGTGCCAGGGAAGGTGATGTCTCAGCTTCCTCCTCCTAGAAGATTGAGCGCTTCTCTGACTCCCTGACATCCAAAGGACAAGGACCGTGCCAGGACTCACCCCTCGGCCTGGCGCTGCTCACTCGTCCCCCCATCCGGCTGTGGGTCACTGTCGGCACCGGAGCCAAAGGTTTTTCAGGCCTGTCGAACCAAAATCCAGCTCTTAATATCAGCTTGGCCCCCCGAGGCCCTGCAGAGCCCCGTGTCACAGGAGGTCTGGGCAGAGCTCAAGCGTAAAGCTATGGCTGAACGGCTCCAAGAATTGACTCAGAAGGTACTTTAAACCATCTGAGAGAGGGAAATGGTCATCGGTTCGCTTCCCCCTGAATTCACAACTCTACTCATAACGACAAGCCCACACCTGCCATGGTCCCAAGCCACAGGGCCGGGCTCAGCCCACAGCAGCTGCACGCAGGAGAGCTGTGTGGGGACAGTGCTCTCTCCGGAGCTCGTAACAGAGGCAGGGAGCTGGTCAGAGCCGCTGAAAGCTGCAGCAGCTGCTCCCAGGGGACACTCAGGGCGCAGGAACACTTGCCTTCTCATTTTGACGCTGCCCACGTCAGTATAGAGGTTCAGAAGGGGCCGAATGCAGATGGCTTGAGCCATGATCTCATTCAGCTGGGGCCGCTTGGAAGGGTCCAGGTTCAGCATGCTCAGGATGAGCTGGCGCAGGTCGGGGCTGTATCTATCCGATATCGGAGCGAACGTCCCGCTCATGATCTTCAATACCAAAGCAGGAAGGTTCTGGAGAGAAAACAAGAGGGACGTGCAGTGCCCGGGCAGCCAGCGGCAAGGCCGAGGAGCAAGAAGCTCTCAGCACTGCCCTCTGCCTTCACACCTCAGCGAGAAGAATGACCCACGCGTGCCATTTTCACCTCTGTAAGAGGCCACGGCTCCCCGCGCTACGTGTAAACCATATCGTGTAAAGCGTATGGCTCTTACCGCGGCTTCGAAAGCCCTCTTGAGGCTGGTGAGTTCGTAGAGCACGCAGCCCAGAGCCCAGATGTCGCTCTTCTGGTTGTAAGGCTTCCCTTCGCAGAGCTCCGGGGAGATGTAGCACGGAGTTCCCACGACCTAGAAGAGACAAAGCCATTTACCGCGCTGCTGTGAAACTGGGGCAGGGGAGGGTGGGAAGAGAAAGGCTCAGGATGAAGCCCAGCGCTGGCTACAACCGATGCTTAGCGGAGCTGGGCTTCAGTTCCCTGGTGTCAACATCTGTCTGACAGTGAAAAAAAAACCAGGAGGATTTGCCTTTCTGGAAACCTCCCTTGCACAGAGATTACCTCTAATTTTCTTCCTATCCACTTGAGAGAATCAGAGCCCGGAGCAATGAGCGTGATATAAACGTCTAGTCAGATTAAACCAGGCGGGGGGATGATGCTGAAAGTCTCAAGCAGGGAGAAGAGATTAAGACAAGGCAGGACAGCAGGGCACAGGCGGGGATTGAGCTGCCAAATAAGTGTCAGACGAGCCCGCAAACACCACCCCTCCCAGCAGGAGGAAACCTGTTTACCCTTGCCAGCGGGCTCAGATGCCTTGTCCCCCTCCTGGGAAGGGGCAGGCAGGTCTTTCTCACCTCTGCAGCCCACAGAGCAGTAAAAAAAACTTGGGTATAAAGACATTAGCCTGTAAAAACTCCGAAGAGGAGAGCAGCAGTGCAGCACACAGACGCGTGCAAGCGTGCCACATCCAACCTTGCTGCCTACAGCTTCCCCAGAGACTGCCGGGAGCCACATCCAGAGCTTCCAGCCTGTTGCCACGGCGGAAAGTAATTCCCCCCGTAAAGCCAGGCCACCCACCGTGTAGGCTTTGCTTTTGCTGCTCAAGATTTTGGAGATCCCGAAGTCCCCGATCTTGACGATCATGCGGTGCTTGTCCAAGAGGATGTTTTGGGTCTTCAGGTCGCGGTGGAGGATCTGCTTGGTGTGGACGTGGTGAAGGGCCAGGAGGATCTGCACGAAGAAGTGCAGGATGGTGTCCTCGTCCAGCAGGGAGTTGCAGCGCTTGTGAATGAACTCGGCCAGCGTGCCCCCTGCCAGGGAAAACAAGGAGCTGTCGGCAAGTGGGGGCTGTGGAGGGCAGCACAAGCCTGGCCTGATCGCTGGGGGGTTGAGCCACGGCATCTCAACACGCCAGGAGCAAGGGGAAGGGCACATTCTGGTGGGACACAGAATCACAGAATCACCGGGTTGGAAGAGACCCATCGCATCATCGAGTCCAACCATTCCCATCAAACACTAAACCATGTCCCTCAGGACCTCGTCCACTCGTGATTTAAACACCTCCAGGGAAAGTGAATCAACCACCTCCCTGGGCAGCCTATTCCAATGCCCAATGACCCTTTCCGTAAAAAACTTCCTCCTAATCTCTAGCCTAAATCTCCCCTGGTGGAGTTTGAGGCCATTCCCCTTCGTCCTGTCCCCTGTCCCTTGGGAGAAGAGCCCAGCTCCCTCCTCTCCACAACCTCCCTTCAGGTAGTTGTAGAGAGCAATGAGGTCACACGCGGCACATCCTCCAAGGCTCCCCAGACCGTGCAGAGAACAATGGCAGCACAGTTGACAGGATGAAGAAAGAGCAAGAGAGAAGTTATTGTTGACATGTTGTCAGAAGCAGCAGGAAAAGAAACTCTAAAATTACAGCTCTTGGAGGAGGGCGCGAACCCCGACAGCAGAACTAGATAAGCCTGTTCCGCAAAGAGTTCCTGCAGTCCGAGAGGCCACGTGGCGCCGAGAGGCCCGTTTGAGAAGGGGAGGTTTGTATTTCGCCCTCACACAGGGCTTTTAACGAACTTTCATGCAAATGATTTCGACTCCACAATAAAGCTTGATAGAAATGGTGACTTTCCACGTGGAGCTGGGGGAAGCAGCAGCGTGGAAAGGGATGACAGAGAAACGTACGTGAAACGGAAGACCAGGGCAGATGGTAGCATGGTTATCAGCGACCGAGGCATTGAAAATCTCTTTGTTCCTGACAGGATTAACAGGCATAAGGCACATAATGACGGAATCACACAGTTGTTGATGTTGGAAGGGACCTTGGGAAGATCATCTGGCCCAACCTCCTGTTCAAACAGGGCCACCAGCAGCTGGCTGCCCAGGCCCATCAGCTGCTTTTTGAATGTATCCAAGGATGGTGACTCCACAACCTCCCTGAGCAACCTGTGCTCAGTCACGTGCCTCACAGTCAACTTGGTGTCTAACAGGACCCCGAGGTCGTAGAATCATGGGACGGTTTGGGCTGGAAGGGATCCCAAAGCCCACCCAGTTCCATCCTCCTGCCGTGGGCAGCGACACCTCCCGCTGGATCAGGGGCTCCAAGCCCCATCCAACCTGGCCTTGAACCCCTCCAGGGATGGGGCAGCCACCACTNGCTCCAAGCCCCATCCAACCTCTCCTTGAACCCCTCCAGGGATGGGGCAGCCACCCCTGCTCTGGGCAACCTGGGCCAGGGCCTCCTCACCCTCACAGGAAAACATTTCTCCCTAAGATCTCATCTCAATCTCCCCTCTTTCAGCTCAAAACCATTCTCCTTGTCCTCTCCCTGCACTCCCTGATCAAGAGACCCCCCCACAGCCTTTCAGTACTGGAAGGTGCTTTAAGATCTACCTCAACCTGTACCTGGGGAGACTTAGATCGTATATTAGAAAAAAATTATTCTCTGCCCTGGGAGGTGGTGGAGTCCCCATCCCTGAAAGGATTTCAGAGGTGGGTGGATGAGGTGCTCAGGGATGGTTTAGCAGTGGACAGGTACGGTTGGACTCGATGATCTCAAAGGTCTTTTCCAACCAAAGGGTTCAATGAGAACCGAGGGCTCTGCACCCCGTGGAGCCGCTGAGGTGCCAAACGCAGCCTCCGGGGAGACGGGGACCCACCTGGCGCGTACTCCATGGCGATCATGAGGGCCTTGTCCTCCAGGAAGTTCTCGTAGTACTCGATGACGTTGGGGTGGCTGAGCAGCTTGAGGACCTGGCACTCGTTCTGCGCCGCCAGCCGCTCGTCCTTGCTCATCTGCTCCACGGGGATCTGCTTCAGGATCACCAGCTTCTGGTCGGCTTTGCGCAGGCAGAGGTGGACGATGCTGCGGGGAAGGGGGACGGGGCCTCAGCGTGGGGACAGGGACCCTGCCTGCCCCGTTGCCATGGCAACCAGGCACATATCACATACACCAACCCCCCCGTCTTCCCTTCACCCTCCACATCCCCCCATCATCATAGCAACAACAGTGCCTGAAAGACAGACACACAGACACAGGGTTCCACCCGTTGCCATGGCGATAGGCACGTGCTGCTGTTGCTATGGCGACGCGGCCTGCCCGACTCCCTCCCACACGCACGCGCGATGCCGTGGTGCAAAGGTCTGGAGACTCCTTCCCGCCCCCGGAGGTTCCTCCCGGCGCCGCGGTCGCCCTCNGGGGTGGCGGGCGGCCTCGGCGGGGCTGGTGTGCGGCAGCGTGGCCATCTTCGCGGCGCTGGGCCGGGCGGCGCAGGCCCTGCCCCGGCCCGCTGCTGTGCGGAGCCGCCCCGGCCGCGCCTGGCGCTGGCGGAACCTCCTGGTCTCCTTCGCGCACTCGGTGCTGGCCGGGCTGTGGGCCCTGTTCAGGTACCGGGGGGGAGCTGCGAGGCGATGGGGGGGCCCCGTGTGCTGCTCCCCTGCTGACCCCCCGGCCCCTCTCCGCTCTCCCCACAGCCTCTGGCACAACCCGGAGCTGCTCTCGGACATCCAGGACGGCTACAGCGTCTCAGGGCACCTGCTGGTTTGCTTCTCCTCAGGTAAGGGGGGCAGCGGGGCCTTGGCCACGGCCGCCTCGCCAGGCTGGGCCAGGGCAGAGGCATCCCCATCCCCCTCCCCGCCGCTCCTCCCCACCTCAGCGGGCGATGGGGGCGCGAGCCAG
>WAAB01017757.1:3086-16774 GCA_013389865.1 Piaya cayana
AAAGTCAGTTTTGTTGCTTTAAAAAGAAGTCTTCCAACAGACATCAGTGAACTTCTAAAGTCTGTTCAAAATAAACCTTCTTAAGGTAGATGTGAGGAGTATGGTAAGACCCTTAGATTTGTTTCAAGGAAAAAATTCTTCAGCAAAAGGGTTCTCAGGCACTGGCAGAGGCTGCCCAGGGAGGCGGTTGAGCCCCATCCCTGGAGGTGTTTAAAAGATGGGTAGATTAAGTGGTTAGGGATATGATTCAGTAGTGGACAGGTACAGTTAGTCTTGATGACCTCAAAGTATTTTTCCAGCCTAGTCATTCTATGATTCTAAGCTACAAAGTGAAAAATAGAAGATGTAAATGAAAATATGCAACCTGTCCTCCTCTGCCCATTCTCTTGAGGATCTCTTACTTGCTCCATTTTGAAGGAGAGAACCATTATTTCCATGTGCCCCATACCTTTGTTCATCCACTGGTTTTTATACTCATTTTCCTGGAAGGACCATGTTGTATTTGGGTATGAAGACCTCTTGGTAGACCAGCTAATCTTGCAAAACAAGCAAGGGTTTGTTCTGCCAATATATATTTTTCTCCATTCCTCATCCCATCATATATCTTCCTGCAATGCTTTGATCTCAGATTTCATCATTATTAATTCTTCTTTCTAATTAGTTCTCTTATTCTCCCTAGTTAATAACCAGGCACACCCAAAATAAGATAAAACAATGCACGTCCCACATCCACTACACAGAATGCAATTGAAATAATTTTCATGATCTATTAATATATTACTGTGGTTATAATCCAGGATGGTGCCAAGAGGTTTGCTGATGACTTTTAGGTTCTCTATCCACCAATTATAATGTAAATCTTAAGTTTTGCTGCAGCACAAAACTTCAAACTGTCTGGCACATCTGGAAAATATAACCAAATTTTCTTGCTTACATTTTTTTCTATCCACCCAGGATATTAATTGTCTTTCATGGGCATCTCTAGCCCTTCAGCTCAAGATATAACTTTTCACTCACTTTGTTTTACAGGTTTTTCCTTCAGTCACAGCCTGTTGAGACAAAAGATGTCCACTACACACCCACAACGTAGGAAGAGAAATGGCTGAAGGAGAATGAAATGTTTCCGTTTCAGAGCTTAGTTTTACACTTGTCACTTCTGAGTATAACAAAGTTCCTGGTCACGGCGTTTTTTGTCTCTGTTCAAAAATTATTGTGTGTGTTTGTTGGAGATTTTCCCATTCATTGCGTTTATTGTTTTTCCTGACTTGTTTGCTACCTCCTTCCAAAGAGATATGAGTCTAAAAGGGTGTATTTTTAAAAGGAAGGAATAAAAGGAGGAGAGAAGTAGTGTAACCGTCACCGAACTGCAAGTAATCTTGACACTCCTTCACATGAGGGAAGGACAGGAATAACGACTTCAGAAACAGAACCCAGAAAGACACAGAAGAGAAGAACTAACATTTTTTTCCCCTTGGCTGAAATTACCTAAGAATCAGTTAAAAATCTTCAGAAGGATGATATTTTTTTAAACTTTGGGAGCTATTGCTAGAAAGATGTAATTGCCTAAGAAAATAGACTGCTTCTTTTCTGTTTGGTATTTCAGAGCAAATGCAGGCAAAAGGCATATGCTTGGCTGGAAAAGACCTTTGAGTTTGAGTCTGGCTGTACTTCTCCACTACTAAAACACATCTCTGAGCGCTTCATCTATCCACCTTTTAAACAGCTCCAGGAATGGTGACTCAATGAATCCCCTGTGCAGCCTCTTCCAGCGCCTTTCAGTGCCTTTCTTCCTTTCAGTGCAGATTTTTTTCCTAATATCCAGTCTAACTTTCCCCTGATGTCACTTGAGGCCACTTCCTCTCATCCTATTGCTTGTTACTTGAGAGAAAAGACTAATTCCCACCTCACTGCAACCTCCTTTCAGGTAATTGTAGAGGGCAATAAGGTCTTCCCTCAGCCTCTGTTTCTTTAGATTAAACAATCCCAGTTCTCTTAGCTGCTTCTCATAAGATGAGGCTCAGCCTCTTTACCAGCCTTGTTGCCCTTCTCTGGACACTCTCTAGTGCTTAAATGTCCTTCTTTGAATACGGCACCCAAAACTGAACTCTGTATTTGACAGAGAGCATCACCAATGCTGAGTACAGGGGAAGGGTGACTTCCCTGGTCCTACTGACCACGTTACTTCTGATACAAGCCAGGATGCAAGTGCTTGTGTTCTTTGTCATACGAGGCCCAACATAAGTGAACTGAATATTGTCAAAGAGGGAAGGATGAAGGACTAACAACCTCCATTAGTCCCTCTGGAAAACCTACCCTTACTTAAAAATTATAGAATCATAGAATAATCATTGAAAAAAGTAAACATCATTTTTTTTCTTTTTTTTTTTTTTTTTTTTTTTTACTTGAAACCAAAACAAGAAGAGGCAGAATTAAACTAAACTAGCTATTCTGTTCAGGATCTGTTTCAGCCACAGGTAATGGCTGCCTGTTTGAGTTTCTGCCTAATCGTGTCTCCCAACCTAAGCTTGGATCTCTTCTAAATTCATATCTAGCCTCGAGGTCGGATTTGTTCTGCGCTTTTCGCTTTCAGTGCAGTACAGTGGACAGCAGGCCAAATACCATGTGCTGATAACCAGCCATCACACAGCAGGGTCTGGCTGCCCAGCAGTCCACATCTGGAGGATTAGGTTCCCTTTAGCATCACACTTTCTCCTACTCCTGCAGTCTCCCGATGTGTGCATTTCAGCCAACTAATTACCCTCTTAGTTCACAAAGTGTGCATGAAAATTTCCATCACCGGCAGAGCCGCATGTTTGCTGGATATTCTTCACCTATAAATACCATTTTTAAACACTTTTCTTTGTGCCCTGTCCTCTGCACAGTCTCACGGATGTCTCATGCAGGCTTTTGTTAGTCTTCAAAGGCTTATACACATCATGCTTTTTAGACCATTATCTTCTGCTTATCAGTCACGCTCTCTAGTCCCTCATTACTACAGTTCCAGTGCTACTAAAATTAGACTTCACAGTTTTTCAGACCTTCATAGCAGTGTTTTAGTTTACAAATTGAAGAGTTCCTTCTTGCCAAAATGTTTTTTCATTATCAATTACTTTCTTTTTTTATTTTTAATTTGCCCAGTGAACCAAAATATCAATTATTTTCAGATCTCTAATTTAGAGAAGAAATTAAGTAATACATTTGTAACGCTATGCTCTTAACTATTTAATCTGCTTAACTAATGTTGTGATGGATTCTCCATACTTGTAACTCTTAAATCAAGAACTTTTTTATTTAAAAATTAAGCTTTAGTATTAGTGTGACAATTAGACCTGTAGATGATATTAGTATTGAAAAATTCAGTCACCTGTCTCAGCAGGCAAGAAGCCTGAGTAGGTAAACAGGCACAACCTTCCAAGCAAATAACCTGAAAAGCAGTTTACATCATTTATGGTGGTGTCAGGTCTTGCCCCATCCCTTGGGCTCTTCAGCACCAGGTTGGATGAGGTTTTGAGCAACCTGACCTAGTGGAACATCTCCTGGCCCATGACAGAAGGGTTGGAATGAGATTATCTTTAAGGTCCCTTCAAACTCAAACTATTCTACGATTCTAGAATTCTAAGTGTCCTCATATGCTTCAGTTAGAACCAGTGAGTGACCAGTAGTCCCTGGAAATCAGGTAATTCCTCCCAAACACTAGTTGCCTTTAAGGTAGAATAGACAGAAATCAGACGGTCATTTTAACCTAGCAGTTCTATGATTCTATGAAAATATTGTCACTCATGAGTACAGCCCGTCAAACATTCATGCCAAATACAACTTCAAAGACTTTAACATCTGTTAAGAAATAAATATTTCCTTCAACCATCCTAAATCTGGGTTTGATCAGGCTCAGTCCATAGTCAGGTTCTGAGTCTGCAGGAACGAACAACTCAAACAGAAGATTCCTACTTCCAGAAAGATCCGGCTACAAGGATTCTTACTTGCCATCTATAAGGCTAGTGGGAGTAAACTGATCAAATGTCTATCTACCATCCAAACAAGTACAATTAGCAGTGAAAAATAGAGTTTAACCTGTGACTGTGCTGGGGATAGTTCTTGCAACTGCCCTTCCCTTGTTGTGGGATTTATAGCTTGCACACAGAACTCTCCAGTCTGCATCACAAAACCAAAACTGAGTTTAAGAGAGTCAATTGTTTAAAATTATCTCTCTTTTTAAAAATTTGATGAAAATAGTATTTTTTTTTGTTGCCTCTATTCCTCGTCTTTACTGAAAATGTGATGGGACAACGGACCCTAGAACAGAAGCTGTGTTTTATTGTATTCGGTATTGATACTAAGGAGGCTTTGACCAAGGTTAGTGCCTCAAGACACTACTGTCATGTGTATAATATATGTTACTAATATCACATCCTTAAATGCCAGAGAGAGTTGTCCCTTCATTTCATCCTGAATATGGCTTAAATTTTCTTCCTGTTGTTAAAAAAACCTGACCCAAATTTCACTGTAGGACTCAGCTCACCTCAGAGTTTCCATTCATCAAGACCTGAGTTCTACCTCAATAAGAAAACTTCTATAATTTCATTAAGAAAATATCCCATGTTTCCTCTTTCTCTGCAATTTCACTTGCCTCTGAAATACTGGAATTCACTCATTGCTTGAGGCAAGAAATAGGAAGAAATGGACCACAGTCTAATTGAGTCTAATAAATCCCATGTTCCTCAATAACAGATCATGCTTTTAGTCCCCTGTTGTTTTTCTGAAACCGTGCTGTGCTTTTGATGCTGGAAAGCATATTGGAAAAACTAAAAGTCTAAGAGGTTTGCATGAACAACAGAAATGTCATGTTTACTGAAATACCTTGTAGCATTTTTCACTCCTGAGTCCCAATAATTGACCTTATATACAGTATCAAGTGTAAAATTATTACAAGATATTCCAGCAATTCACACAACAAAAAATGACATTGTTTTCTCTGTGATTTAGATCTCTTTTTGTTGTGTTTTCTGTTCTAGTGTTGGGTTAGGTGAAGATTAAATGATATTCTCTCCAGTGGAGTGGTTTTAATTATGTTCTCCTTCCATGGCAGCTTTGAAACAAGTTTCACAGTGTTTCACAATCCTTTGATGGGTTTATCCTAATCAAACATGCCTGAACCCAAGGTTTTGTATCTGTACTCACCTACTTCGTTATTAGGATGATTTATGGTAAGACAATGACAGCACTACAATTTACAATAATTAGTCCGGTGGGAAATTCACCCTTCAAGGCTGCTGGTGAGAAAAATCAGCTCAGACATCATTTCTCACTAAAACCTGCAGAGGCCGAGTGAAAAATGATGGTGACACTAAATTACAATGATCCAGATCTTTCTCAAATCACTGCAAAGTTAATACCACAAGAGAGGCGAAGCTCATGAGGTTCAATAAGGCCAAATCTAAGGTTTCACACCTGGGTCGGGGTAATCCAGGATGGGGGATGATATCATAGAGAGCAGTCTTGTGGAGAAGGACTTGCAGGTGCTCATAATTGAGAAGTTCAGCACCAACCAGCAACTTGTGCTCATAGCCCAGAAGGCCAACCATGTCCAGGGCTGTATAGAAGCGTGGTCAGCAGGTCTATGGGTGGGGAAAATTTAAACTAGACATAGGAAAGAAATTCTTCATGATGAAAGTGGTGAGACACTGGTACAGGTTGCCCAGGGAAGCTGTGGATGCCCCATTGCTGGAAGTGTTCAAGGTCAGGTTGGATGGGGCCTTAAGCAGCCTGATCTAGTGAAAGGTGTCCCTGCCCGTGACAAGAGGTTGGAACTGGATGAACTTTAAGGTCCCTTCCAACCCAAATAATTTTATGATTCTATGATATTCATTAGGTTTATGACTCATGTTTGTTGGCACAGTAACATGGCATATCTTTGGCAAACGTTAACAGCATTTTTACCTCTTCCAGAACAGACATTAACAAAAGTGACAGAGAAAAGGGAGCTGGCATATCTGACTAAATCAGTCCAGCATCACTGCTGTCCTGCAATGAAACGTCCCCACTCATGGCAGTGCTAAGCCAGGCTGCTCTGCCTAAAACTCCCTTAGCCCTGACCAACTGCCAGCAGATGTCATACAAGCTAATGAAATATCTCACCAAAGGCACAAATATCCAGCAGTGATTTTTTCCTTTCTGCAAGAGAAGCAGGCTTGTGTATTGCACCTTTCTGTTCTCCTTCACTGGGATGAAGCTCAGGAACAAGTATCTTTCCTGGCTTTTTCTCGGCACTGGTGAGACTGCTCCTTGAATACTGTGTGCAGTTCGGGGCCCCTCACCATAAGAAGGATGTTGAGGCTCTGGAGCGAGTCCAGAGAAGAGCGACTAGGCTGGTGAAGGGGCTGGAGAACAGGCCTTATGAGGAGTGGCTGAGAGAGCTGGGGGTGTTTAGCCTGGAGAAGAGTAGACTGAGAGGAGACCTCATTGCTCTCTACAACTACCTGAAAGGAGGTTGTAGTGAGGAGGGTGCTGGCCTCTTCTCCCAAGTGACAGGGGACAGGACAAGAGGGAATGGCCTCAAGCTCTGCCAGGGGAGGTTTAAACTGGACATTTTTTCCAAGAGGGTGGTCAGACACTGGAACAGGCTTCCTAGA
This sequence comes from Piaya cayana, assembly GCA_013389865.1. Classification (NCBI taxonomy): domain Eukaryota; kingdom Metazoa; phylum Chordata; class Aves; order Cuculiformes; family Coccyzidae; genus Piaya; species Piaya cayana. The sequence continues at coordinate 9,716 of WAAB01017757.1, forward strand.
GAGGTGATCAATGCCCCAAGCCTGNATCTTTGTTCCTATTTGTAACCTCTCTGAAAGAGAATGGGTGAGTAGACCTTTTTTGTTACGCTGAATACAAAAGCAGGTTAGAACAAAGTGCTATCAAGTGTAGAGGAACGGGAGACTAAATATAAAACAAGACTTTAATGAGTAATGGAGACAGAGAAGTAAACATCAGGAAAAAATACTGTTACTTCAGCCTCCAGGCTGACTTTCTACCTTACTTATCTTCAGAGGAGAAGTTGGATGGTAAACAACAGTATACGAAACCCAACATTACGGTGAATTTCCCTAGGTTGGATTTCCAAGGTGTAGATGTGCATAAACTTCCCACAAATGTTACACAGTGTTATATATCTCCTAAAGCACAGACCAAAACACTTCTTTCAGCACAGCCAAGGAATAAGTGAGAGTTGCTGAGGTTATCAGAGTGGCTCACCTGAAACAACTGGATCCATCACCTCTGTCAATAATGACTGTGAGTTGCACTTAGTGCACTTGCTGCAATCTACACCAAAAACTTGCCTATGAGGTCCTTCATCCTCCAGATGCCTCAAATTCTCTGAGCCCTTGAGAAATGCAATGACATTATCATGCTTCAACAAATCATGTTGAAATCACAGCTACTCATGCTAAGATAAGCAGGTAAGGGACAACTTCAGTAATAGGCACAGACCTTACATGCAAAACCAGCTCTCTACCTTTTACTGGAGATTCAGCACAGTGTAAGTTAGGCCAGTCTACTCCCATACCTAGCTCTTAGCAAAGCCACAGTGAGAATTTATGATGATGGAAGGTCTTATACTACCTCAGGGACAATTGCATAGGCACAGAGACCTACGGAGACTACACCACCAGAGAAAATAAGCAGCTTAACTGGGTGCTCAGTGCAGACTTATCACAAATGGCTCAGCAGAATCAGCTTGGATTGGCCGCATTTATCAGTTTCTCTTCATCTCCAGCTAAGTCCAATGCTATCAGGGATGTTTTGCAAAAGTAGTTCACATTTATACTTATCAAATCCTGCTGCAACCCTTAATAGACTTTGCTCTTTCCTGCTGCTGAGGGAAACTTCTGTGTTTGTTTTATACAGTGGTGCCAAAAGATATAATTTTCACAATGTCAGATTTTACAGGGGGAAGGGAAAAAACCTCTCTCCCCTACACCATCTTACTATTTAATTTCAGGCAGACTTAATACTAATAACCAGTACTTTGGAATCTAAGCTTCCAAAAATAGTGTGTTTATACACTGACAAGTGAAAAGATGAAGTTAATGAACCTGAAGTGAAGTTTTGATCCATCATACTAGTAGCAGCATCATCATTCTTCACATTTGTCAAATGCCTCCATTACTGTAACATCTCACAGTCATTAGTGCGTTCAGCTCAACTGCCCTAGGAAAAATAGCTTCTGTTTTATCTATTAATATTTAAGGGACAAGGAAGTTGAAGGATCTGTCAAAATCCACCCAGGGCAGTTGTGCTGTAGCTGGGAGCTAAATCCAGAAATCCTGGGTCTCAGGTTAACACTTCAAGCATGTGGTAAAAGCCTGTTCACTTTCAGCCAACTCACAAAAAAATACAATCAGAAAATATGAAGATACTGTTGTGTTGCTCATTCTAAGACATTACTTCAGTACCAAGAAGAGCAAATAGGATGTGTTTGTCCTTGGGAAAGTGTCTCTTTAGAACCCAAGAAGTGCTGAGAGACAGGAACAAAACTGTTGCTTGAATATTTTTTCTATAAACTTCTTTAAAGTTATAAGAGAGGAAACACTGATGGCATTTTGAAGACATGTTCCATGGGATTCAGCTCTAGGACAAGCCATGGTTATTCGAGATTCTTTATGTTGTTATCAATATGTGTATAATGTGTCCAGGTTCCAGTAACAGAATCATAGAACCATGGAACGATTTGGTTAGAAGGGACCTTAAAGATTTCCCCATGATAACCCCCCTGCCATATTCAGGGACACCTTCCACTGGATCAGGTTGCTCAAAACATCACCCAAATTGGCCTTGAACACCTCCAGGGATGGGGCATACAGGACTTCTCTAGGCAACCTGTTCCAGCACCTCACCACCCTCACAGTAAAAAAAAAATCTCCCTAATATCTTATCTAAATCTCCCCTCTTTCAGCTTAAAACTTCTACCTCTCCTCCTATCTCTAAAGTCACCGATAAAGATCCTCTCCCCAACTTCCCTGTAGGTGAATACAGTCAATAGAAGCCTAATTAACATAGAGGATCCTAGACAACAGTTCACTTCACCCTGCAACAGGCATCATAGATAAGACCCTGTTGCCTGAACATAGATATTTAATGGCAGTTGTGACATACTTGGATGTCTCTGAAAGTCAAATCAAGCTGCTGACTTTATTGATTAGCTCTTCATTCTGTTGTGAGCACAGATACCAGTGCAGGTATAGAAAGCTACCTGCTGACACCTGCATTAAAGTAATTCTGCCTGGACCTGAATACCAGTTTCTTTGATGCATTTCATTGTTGTAGAGTGGAGGGAGCTGGCCTCTTCTCCCAAGTGACAGGGGACAGGACAAGAGGGAACGGCCTCACGCTCCACCAGGGGAGATTTAGGCTAGACATCAGGAGGAAGTTTTTCATAGAAAGGGTCATTAGGCATTGGAATATGCTGCCCAGGGAGGTGGTTGATTTGCCTTCCCTGGAGGTGTTTAAGGCAAGAGTGGACAAGGTCCTGGGGGACACGGTTTAGTGTTTGATAGGAATGGTTGGACTCGATTATCCTATGAGTCTCTTCCAACCTGGTGATTCTATGATTCTAATTACCTGTTGGTAAAGACACCAACTGACACACAAGCACTTGCATAGCGTGGCCACCTCAATCCACCCACAGTACTTCTCAGCTGCTGCTCTCTGAACCCTCATATTCCCAGGTCTTTTCCACTAGCCAGACATCCCTGAAGATAATAGAAGTTAATTTTGCTGTGGCTAAGACTGAGGTTGGTATTTGGAAACTTTTGAAAACAGTTTTTGGATTTTTTTTTTCCCGAGTATCTGTTCAGGAAAACAAAGCAGATTCATTGTTACGTGTCCTTTTTTTTAATACTACTTTTTCTGCCACTCAAAAATATCGGCAGCTGCTTGAACTCCACTCACGAGGGCTAAAATGTTTGCTTATTCTCCCTGCAGTTTTATTCTAGCAAAACACACTCTAANATATTTAATGGCAGTTGTGACATACTTGGATGTCTCTGAAAGTCAAATCAAGCTGCTGACTTTATTGATTAGCTCTTCATTCTATTGTGAGCACAGATACCAGTGCAGGTATAGAAAGCTACCTGCTGACACCTGCATTAAAGTAATTCTGCCTGGACCTGAATACCAGTTTCTTTGATGCATTTCATTTCAATTAAAGAAATTGTAAAAACCAGCAATTGCAATAAATAGGCCATAAATATGTTGGTGAAGTCCTTCATGGGACTGCTTTTGCCTCTTTGCTGTAAGGAAAGAAAATAATTGCACAGCAAACTGCCCCGAAGTCCATCAGATGCCGAGGTGACTTCTTGCATTTGAAAATTGAAGATTACCTGTTTCTGCCCAATTTGCAATGGCAAATATCAGGCCATTCTTAATTACTCATTCAGAGGTGCTATCTAATGGTCACCTTAGGAAATCTGCAATGAAGCTTGAATTTATACGGCCGGATCAACAGTAAGAAACAAAAGCTCTTGCTGCCATCAAGGCAGGTAAATCATATGTCTGTTGTCCCTAGCACTTCTGAAGTGGTCAGAAAATGATAGGTGTAACTTCTGACCATTTTCTGCCTCCCCTAACTCATGATTCTCTGAAATAGAATTGAAATAATTGCCCAAAGTTACTTTTTTTTTTTCTGAAATGTCAGTGATCTCCTGTCAGGGTCACCAATTACCTGTTGGTGAAGACACCAACTGACACACAAGCACTTGCATAGCGTGGCCACCTCAATCCACCCAGTGAACTTCTCAGCTGCTGCTCTCTGAACCCTCATATTCCCAGGTCTTTTCCACTAGCCAGACATCCCTGAAGATAATAGAAGTTAATTTTGCTGTGGCTAAGACTGAGGTTGGTATTTGGAAACTTTTGAAAACAGTTTTTGGATTTTTTTTTTCCCGAGTATCTGTTCAGCAAAACAAAGCAGATTCATTGTTATGTGTTCCTTTTCTTTAATACTACTTTTTCTGCCACTCAAAAATATCGGCAGCTGCTTGAACTCCACTCACGAGGGCTAAAATGTTTGCTTATTCTCCCTGCAGTTTTATTCTAGCAAAACACACTCTAATATTGCTCAAATATAACTTCAAGGAAACGATGCTTCTTCCTGTTCTCCATTCTGACAGACTGAACTTAAAGGAGTAGGACAGAAGCCAAAGAGACCTATTTCCCCTTCAGCATAATTTGGAATAATAAATGAGTGATATTTGCAGCTTGCCTTTGAGCCTTTTGATCACAAAATAAGGGAAAGTACTTAGCCTCTGCCACGCAGGTTTTGAATCCAGCTGTTCACACGAGTGACTGTTTCAAAAGGCTTTTGCCTGAAGCATGAGTACAAAGCTACTTCCCTCTTAAACACTTTGAGCACAAGCAAAAGTTCTGCGCGTGGTGATCATTAGCTTCACATCACGATGTACTAGTGCATGATTAGAGAGGAAGAGGGAAAAGAGAACCTTGAGACTCAACAGCTTTTATACATAATTTTTTTACTCCCAAGAGTTTTGTTGCAGGCAAAATATAGAATGGGACATTGCTAAAAGGGACATAAGTGACATAGGACATGAAATCCTGTCTCGCCTTTCCCAATCAGTATCCACAATCCTCTAAAAACGGTGAATCTCACTGAAAGTGGTTTCATCTCCTTTGCAGGGGCGAAGAAATCAAGCTTAGTCATTTCCTCATCCATGGAGATGATGGTCACTGAAAGATGGTCACTGAAGTGTTTGGAAAGCAGATTTCCAGATTATATATATTATTTTTATTTCTTGGCATATCAGCCACATTTCTTCTGTGTTGCTTCTTCCTATCTCTCTTGCTTCAAGTAACACACAGGCATAGGCGGCAAAGCTCTTTGCATTTCATTTCCCAAAGCCTCCTAGTAAAGTTAAATTATGCATTTAATAATTACAGCTCCATCTGATTAAGCCAAGATACATAAAAATTAACCCAGTGACAGCGCACCACTGTTAAGCTCAGTGTTAAAAATCAGTGTCCTGAAACCCCTTGTTGGGAACTCCAAATTTTTCAGCTCTGCAACTAGAGACATCAAAATGAGCTGAACAGCCAAAGATAGGACAGTACTGGACCTCTCAAATGCACACCCACAAAGCTGAGGGCATTCAAGTCCTACCAGCAGGAGTCTTTGCTAAGCAGGGGATCTCATATTGGCAAGTGAAACATGCTTAGCTGAAATGGCCCAAGAACAAAGATCAACATCCTAAACATATTGAGCCAGGGATTAAACAGAGTCAGCCAATTATAGTTAAATATCAGCTCAATAATTGCCCTTTCCAGAGAAAGAGTTATTTGGAAGGGCACACGTGTTTACTGATTTCCTGGTTATCTGGCACCTAAGGCTCTATATCTGTGTTACAAGATTGTTCTGATTAGCTAGGGAGAGGCAGTAGCCTCCATTTGCTGATGGAAGAACTGATTTCTGTATAGACCTAAGCAGAAATGTTGGCATTTCTCCATTTCAGTGGGATTCCCAGAGCACCTAGTTGATCCGAGTGGCTTGTGTGGGGGAAAAGGCACTGGATCCAACACAGAAGTGCTTGGCAGAACAAGCAGTAAGATGTCCTTAACCTGACATAAAAGGGGTATAAAATAGAGATAAAACACACACCCAGTGCCACAAATAATAGCAACTCCTAGGCAGTTTGTAGCCCTACCTCTGTATGGGAGATTCCATCTAAGTGTAGGGCCTGAGGGTTGATTTCATCTCCTAATGTACCTTGTGTGAAAAATAAATGAAGTGTGTGATGCACCATGCTTGAAATTTTGCTGTGTTAGATGAAAACTGACACTTCCATAGGGTATAAAGCACTGATCCAATGACCATTGTTTTTGCAATTCATAATGATGCTTACATTAGGGTTGTATTTTGGAGAATAGCAGGGATCATACCTCTAGGATGCCTTAGCTTCATGGTGGGCCAGATACTGTCTTCCCAAAGCCGACATAAAGCCATCACACTCTCCATGCTATCATGTGTTGATCCAAATGAGAAGTGTTCGCAAATGTGATCCATGAATACATCAATCCAGAATTAACAGTCACATCTTGATACAACATTACTGAGTCCAGTTCTGCTGTCAACATCTTTAAACAAAATTCTGAATAAACCGAGAGTGGGTACAGAAAGAAATGCAAAAACTATTTGATGACTGGGAAAAAATGCTATATTGTGGGGGAAGCTTAAAAAAAAAGCCAAAGAACTCAACCTGCTTAGCTTAGCAAAAAGAACATTCATTAGAGTGCACAAAAGCTTCCATGGAGAGAAAATACTGGATAAGAAAAGGTTATTTAATCTGGCAGTGAAAGGCAGAACCAGAACTGATTGCTTGAAGCTGAATTCAGACAGACTCCAATCAGAAATATAGTCGAGGCCTTCAGCTGGGTGGGGAGGGAGGATCACTGCTAAATCTGATGGTGCAGTGCAGGAGGTGAATCTTTGAGTTGATCTAGAATTGATTGAGAAACCAAGGCAAAGGGGTTTGCATAAGCAATGTTTACACACCACTGACTCTTGGTCTGAGGTTTAATCCAATGACAGATCAATAGTGTCAGGCATTGAGGAGGGAACTAAATCATGCAATCATACACAATCATACAGTCATGGAATAGTTTAGATTGTAAGGGACCTTTAGAGGTCACCCAGTCCAGCCCTGCTGCAGTGAGCAGGGACATCTTCAACCAGATCGGGTTGCTCAGAGCCCCATCCAGCCTGACCTTGTGTATTTTCAGGGGTGGGGCACCTACCACCTCTCTGGGCAACCTGCGCCTGTGTTTCACCACCCTCAGAAAAAAAA
>WAAB01017757.1:18266-32814 GCA_013389865.1 Piaya cayana
GGAAGCTTAAAAAAAAAAGCCAAAGAACTCAACCTGCTTAGCTTAGTATGAAGAACATTCATTAGAGTGCGTGAAAGCTTCCATGGAGAGAAAATGGTGGATAAGAAAAGGTTGTTTAATCCGGCAGTGAAAGGAGGAACCAGAACTGATTGCTTGAAGCTGAATTCAGACAGACTCCAATCAGAAATACAGTCGAGGCCTTCAGCTGGGTGGGGAGGGAGGATCACTGCTAAATCTGATGGTGCAGTGCAGGGGGTGAATCTTTGAGTTGATCTAGAATTGATAGAGAAATCAAGGCAAAGGGTTTTGCATAAGCAATGTTTACACACCACTGACTCTTGGTCTGAGGTTTAATCCAATGACAGATCAATAGTGTCAGGCATTGAGGAGGGAACTAAATCATGCAATCATACACAATCATACAGTCATGGAATAGTTTAGATTGTAAGGGACCTTTAGAGGTCACCCAGTCCAGCCCTGCTGCAGTGAGCAGGGACATCTTCAACCAGATCGGGTTGCTCAGAGCCCCATCCAGCCTGACCTTGTGTATTTTNTTGCCTCATCTTTCTTATAAGTCCCCTTTAAGTACTGAATGGTCACAGTCACTTCTCCTTGGAGTCACAGAATCACCAGGTTGGAAGAGACCCATAGGATCATCAAGTCCAACCATTCCCATCAAACACTAAACCATGTCCCTCAGGACCTCGTCTACTTGTGCCTTAAACACCCTCAGAGAAGGCGAAAAACACACCCAGGGAAGGCTAATAAGTCTTCTCTCCTCCAAGTTGACCAACCCCAAACCTCTCAGCCTCCCTTGGGAAGGGAGATGTTCCAGGAACTGATGGTTTTTGTGGTCCTCCTCTGGACCTGTTTCAACAGTCCGTGTCTTTCCTTTGCTGAGGGCTCCAGAGATGGATGCATTATTCTTAGTATGGTCTCACCAAACGAGAGTAAGGGGCAGAATCAGCTCCCTTGTTGATGTCTTTGTCTTCAGGACATTTACAGTCCAGTTATAGGACAGGGAGGACTCCACCGATAAGCACATGGAATAGAACAAAAACTGGCATTGCAATGGTCTGTATCTTGGCAATTCCAATCGTCTGTTTTCATAGTAAAGCCATGGTACATATCTACTGTGCACTCACTAATTACTGTGTGCCTTTCCAATTCCCCTGTCTCTAACAGAACAGAATAAAATTGGAAAAGTTATAGAAAAAGGTGACAAGGATTATCACAGAAGTGGAACAATCTCCTTGCAAAGAATGACTAAATAAATTAAGTTTCATCATCCCAGAAAATTAGACCTTTGAGAACTGACAGAGGTCTGTAAAGTATTAAATGGTCTCAGAAAGGGAATAACTGTTTATTCATCACCATCCTTTTATGAAAAAAACCCCCAAACCTAACCAAACCCAAGCACAATCACAGGCTGAGCAGAAGATGGATTGAAAGTAGCCCTGAAGAAATGACTTTGGGGTGCTGATGGATGAAAATCTCAAGAGCAGATAATGTGGGCTTGCAGCCTAGAAAGCCAACAATATACTGAGCTGCATCAAAATAATTGTGACCAGTGGGTCAAGAGAAATGATGCTGACTCTGCTCTCCTGAGACCTCACCTGGAGCCCTGCATTCAGTTCTGGAGCCCTCAGCACACAAAAGATGTAGATCAGTTAGAGTGAATCCAGAGGAGGCCAAGAAGATCGTCCCAGGGCTGGACAACCTTTGCTATAAGGACAGGTTTAGAAGACTGGGGTTGTTAGCCTGGCAAAGAGAAGGTACTAGAGAGATCTTATAACAGCCTTCCAGTACTTAAACGAGGCCTAACGGAAAGCTGAGGAGGAGCTCTTCATAAGGGAGTGCAGGGACAGGAAGAGGGGGGATGATTTTAAGCTGAAAGAAGGGAGATCTCGATGAAATACTAGTAAAAATTTCTTTCCTGTGAGGGTGGTGAGGGACTGCCATAGGTTACCCAGAGAATTCATGGCTGTCCCATTTCTGGAGGTGTTCAAGGCCAGGTTGGATGAGGCTTTGAGCAGCCTGATCCAGTGGGAGGTGTCCCTGCCCATGACAGGGGGCTTGGAACTGGATGATCTGAAGTTCCCTTCCAACCCCGAACTTTCTATGATTCTAAGATTCTATGATAATCCAAACCAATCCAATAATTATTGGGAGTTATGAACTGGAAGGAGCAGGTGGCAGGATCAAATTGAGCAAAATAAAATACTTAACACAGCAAAAACTTAAGTTGCAGGATATGTGAGTGTGAGATATCAAAGTTGCTAAATATTTACATATCTTCAAAAATTGATTAGACAAACTAGTGAAAAAAATGTCAAGCCATCCCAAAATTAGTACAACTTAGGCTTGTTAATGCAATTCTACTGAGAAACAGGTGTGAATGATGCACAACCCGCATGGTGACAGCACAGCAGTACCTCACAATTCATGAGGGCTCAAACATGTCAGAAAAATGGGAGAGAACCTCAGACACAGATTATTTTATGCCTAAACTATAAGAGATATATATATCATCCTAAGGGACATGGTTTAGTGTTTGATAGGAATGGTTGGACTTGATGATCTGATGGGTCTCTTCCAACCTGGTGATTCTATGATTCTATATTATAAGAAATGTTTATCTTCCCCATCTACAAGGGAAAACAAAATTAAAAAGACTCCGTAAGTAAATGAAGGACATAAAGAAGTGAAAGGGAGGATAAAAGTACGTATCTTTTTATAAAATCTAGACTTATTGCCATGAAGAGAAGAGATTCGAAGTATTAACTCTTTTAAATGAAAAGCTTAGAAATCACAAGGCATCACTTCCCTCTAATTATAATCACATTGCTTTCTCTTGTCAACCAACAATTATGGCCCATCTACTAAGCTTTTAGATTACAGGTTGCTTCACATGACTAAAGAGTGGCAAGCTGTACAACATTTTGAAAAGGAGCATATAAATACTGATGCTTATTATTTTTAAAAAACAAAAGTATGTATTGTAACACTGTAATTCTGCTTTTTTAAATTAAACTGAACCGCAGCTGACAGCTCTTAGAAATTAATATATTTATAAGGATGCACTCCAAAGACCCAGAAGATACGCTACTACCCTCAAATAATCCTAAATCACAACTCTTTACTCCCAAATAATACATTTTGCTTCCCATTATCAATGACTTGTTTGTGTCATTTGTATTCTCACAGAGTGTATTATAGATGGGTTATTAAACAGTTATATAAGTCATCAATGTCAGATTACGGTTATGCATCATTTTCTTTGCTCATTTCATTATAACCGAGCAGCTTCTGTTAAGGAAGGTATTTACACTCTAAAATCAGAACTCCAGGTCTGAAAGACTGTATCCTTTAAAGACAGAATCATAGAACGCTTTGCATTGGAAGGGACGTTTACATGTCATCCAATCCAACTGCAGGAGCAGCGGCATCTTCACCTAGATCAGGTTGCTCAGAGCCCCATCCAACCTGATCTTGGATCACAGAATCATCAGGTTGGAAAAGACCCACCAGATCATCGAGTCCAACCATAATGTTTCCAAGCATAAGGCCTCCGCTACTTCCCTGAGCAACCTGTTCCGATGTTTTACCACCCTCACTGTAAAAAAAAAATAAATTCTTCCTTATATCCAATCTAAATCAACCCTTCTTCTCTATCTAGATATTAATAGAAGATGATTAATGCAGGTGGATGTCTACCTACTTTACCTCCGTAAAATGCCTTGTGCTAGTGAAGCCAGAGTTAACTTCTTATCGCTGAGGACATCCATCTGAGGTGCTGACAGGTTTAAGTCTCTGCTAGCTGTCAGTAGATAATGCTGGGACATTATGATTCCCAATGAAAAAGGTGCTTTTGTCAGACTCCCAACTTCTTCAGGACTTAGCTAGTCCTGAATTGTCTTCTATAGCTTCTGACTCCAGTCACCCACTCAGCAAAGTGGTCTCATGTCTGAGTCATTAAAGAGATCGTGATGATCATGTAGGAATGTTCTCCTTTCTGTAAAGTATCTATGTGCCACTAGCCTTTACTCATCTCCCATGTGAAGAAAAGCCATGAAGTATTGCACTCATGGGCACTGGTAAACCATCTATCCTATTAAAAAATGTGATTTTTCTTCCTGCAACTTGCTGGTTGTTGCTTGGTTTATAGTTTGAAGCCCGTAGAATTATTTCCTTTCTCAAGAGTGAGTTTTAATTAACCATGCTTACTTCCCACACCGTGTTGAAGGATCCTGAAGGCTCTTTACACACATCACTAGTAAGAAAACTGTATTATGAATTGCAGCAATGCAGCTAAATGATTTTGTTCATCAGAACACATGTAGGTACAAACACTGATTCCTGCTGGGTCCCCGTAACCTGTCTTCCCTTCCAACAGCCCAGTAGCAGATTTGTGTTGATTCTTTGAAGCCAGGTTCCTTCCAAGAGAGGAAGCTGTGGCAAGGGCTTTCTTCAGTAATGAAACCAGCGGGGAAAGAGGGGGTTTGTGCTGTTTAAACACAGGTTACTCATAACTATAACCATCACATTAAGTGGCACGTGTTGGAGTCAGCAGAAAAAAACCCCAAAAAACACAAAACCAAACCAAAAAACATCAAACCAGTTTCATATCCTCTGTCAACAGTTTTTATGTCGGACTTCAGTAAAGTCTATGACACAGTTTCTCATCTTTTCCATTGTCATTGGGAATCATAATGTCCCAGCATTATCTACTGACAGCTAGCAGAGACCTAAACCTGTCAGCAATGAAGCTGCTGAAGAGCCTGGAGCACAGGGATTACGAGGAGATGCTGAGGGAACTGGAGTCATTAAGTCTGGAGAAGAGGAGGCTGAGGGGAGACCTTATCACCCTCTATAACTATCTGAAAGGAGGTTGTAACAAGGTGAGTGTTCATCTCTTCTCTCAAGTAACAACTGAGAAAATGACAAGAAATGGTCTTAAGCTGCACCAGGGGAAGTTTAGATTGGATATTAGGAAATATTTCTCTTTCATCACTGAAAGAGTGATGAAGCATTGGAAGAGATTGTAGAGGGAAGTGATGGAGTCATCATCCTTGGAGATGTTACAAAAAAAGAAAAAAGTAGATGACACTTCGGGACATAGCTTAGTAAGCATGTTGGTGTTGGGCTGCGGGTTGGACTTGATCTTAGAGGACTTTTCCAAACTTAATGATTCTAGGACTATTTCCTCTAAAGGAACCTCTCTTAATACATCTTCATCCATGCTGAACTGCTGCATTTGGGAACCTGCATGCAATGTTTAGGATTAAGTAAACTGGCAAATTTCTTCTTGGCTGCTATATAAAAGCACATCTAGTGATGAAGAATGGCCCAAAGTTTTCTAAATTAGAGATGGATCAGATGCACAGAGACTTTTTTTTTATTTCTATTGAAGTAAATTTGAGTTAGACGCCTTTATGATTCTGGATATGGTCTCCACAGTTTGAAAGATTATTTTTAAAGGCATTTGCTCACATTTTTTGGAAGTTCTTTTGGAAGTGTGTCAAGCTGTGCACTGACACAAGAAAGATCCACCAAATCATTAGCCATTTTTAAAAACTATCAGTCCTCTTCACGATGGCCATGATGACACTACTCACTGGGCATCTTTGGTGTGAGAAATAAATCAAAATCTAATATATCTAACTAAGATGAAGTTAGGTGCTTAAAAGGTTTTGAGGAGGAAATAGTATTTAAAAGTGTTCAGCATTTGGGTGTAAAAAATTAACAGCAGCGTATGGAATTCTTAAATCCAACTAAGAACTCAATAATTTGGAGATCCATTAGAATTTGGAGACAGGATGTAAAGCATTGAAATGATTGCTTTGCAATGAAGTATTGCAGCAGATTTGATGACACATGGCTCGGGCTTTTTCATAGTTAATGAGCAATAATCAATGCCACCATTTTCAGTAGAGAGTTGCTCTCTGCTCGCTCTCTCTCTACTTGACATCCACGGATAGACTATTTCCTCCATGCTTTGTTGTTTTATATATTTACAGAAAGATTAGGCTCCATCTGCAGCTTGTGTGGCTGTGAAAGGCAAACAATTCCTCTCAGATTGAGAGCAATAATAGGTTGTTCTCCATGCAAATTGGGCAAAGCAAATTCTGGGTAATTGGCTAAAAATGAGACTCCAATGATCTCTGTTCCAAACTGCCATTTAAGACAAACATATGTATTTGCATGTGAGGAATGCTGCCAGTGTACAGCTGGAGGAGTCTTAGCAGTTGGGCTATCACGTACTGATTCAGGCTAGACGCCACCCTGCAGATGTAGGATGGCTGGGATCTTTGTGATCAGATTTAATTTGGTCCATGTTTGTAGGGGAACTGGGGAATAAGAGGACAATGCATCCCCCAGGAAGCCTTTGGGAACCAGGAAGGTTTTGTTCTTATAGTTACCTTCAGTGGAGAAGCAATGGCTACCCTGGATCAGACAAGGATGCACAGAAGGTAGAAGGTTGTAGAATCATATTTCCCTAGACATTTCTTCACTGAGTCTGACTTAGAGACTTTCTTTGCTGTTGAGGGACACATCCACCAGCCAGATTAATCAAAGCCACATGCTGAGGCCAAGGTAATAAACCTGCTCAGTAATAAGGTTCGCATTTTCTTTTTTTTTTAATGTATTCACATGGGTTTTTTGGATTAGACCATGTTTGAAGATCACAGGCAAGGGAATGATAAAATCATAGAATGTCCTAAATTGGAAGGGAACCACAAGGATTATCAAGTCTAAGTGTTGTCCCTTAATAAGACAACCCTAAAATTCACATGTTGACCAAATGCTTCTGGAATATTGTCAGGCTTGGTGCCATCACTGCTTCCCTAGGGAACTGTTCCAGAGCTCCACCACCCTCTGGCTGAGGAATCTTTTCCTAATACTCAGGCTAAAACTCCCTTGGCACATCTTCCTGACATGTCTTTGGGTCCTTTCATTGGTCACCAGAAAGAAGAGACCAGCCCCTACTCCTTCTCCCCTTGTGAGGAAGCTGTAGATCGTGATGAGGTCCCCCATCAGTCTCCTCTTTTCCAGGTTGAACAGACCAAGTGACTTTAAATGCTTCTCATATGATTTCCCCTCTAAACCCTTCATCAATATTGTGGTCTCCTCTATACCCTCTCCAGTAGCTTTATATCCTTTTTATAATGTGATACCAAAAACTGCACCCAGTACTCAAAATAGGGCTGCACTATAGGTACACCCTGAGAATAATACAGTCCTCTTTCTCATTCCCTGACTGCTGGTTGATGACAAACAGCAATGCAAAAGGCTCTCATTTCAGAGTGCTTTGGAGAGGTGGAGATGTTACTACCCTCAAATAGGAGGAAAAAAATTTAGATGGAGACCTAAGAGGCTGGTCTCCATCTTGCCACCTTCTGATCTGAAGGATCATCAAGTGAGTGACTGGTAGAGACAGAGACCATTTGAGTTTGACAATACAGTCCACTGAATCACCCACTCCCCAAATTGTCCCAGTTTCTTCTCAGGAAGGCAGGCTCCAAAAAGAAACTATTTGAGATGGTGAAGCCTAGTGACAAAGAAATGAGCATCAGATGCAAACAAAGTCCAAGCAGAAATGTATCCTGACAGGCTTTTAGGAGATGGTGCTATAAGCACAGCAGGACATTTATCATGCCATGGGTAAGCAGGCTGACCCCAATCTTAATTGGATCTAGCCTGAATAACCCTCTGGCAGCTCCTTTGAAACAATAGTATAATAACTTGGGAATGAACACTGAATGTGCTGCTTTGTTATCAGCAGGCAGCTGTTCAGCTGCAATTCATAAAACCTCATCAGACAAGGAGGAGTCGCAGCCCAGACTTGTTTGATCAGTTCAGTTGTGAAAACCTACCACTGGCCAGAGACTGGGCAAACTGCAATCACACAAATCTGGCACCGTAGATAGGGTGAGTTAGATGCTGTAATACAAAGAGACTGTTTTTCAAAGGTACCCAACTGTTGTTTTCTTTCTACTATGGAATGCCTAGAAAGACTACATAAGCAGGTTGAAAGCTTTCAGTTAATGCATTAGTTCTTCTGCTGGAGACCCAGGTTTCAAATATTAACGCTCTACATGACCTTATCCAAAGAAGTTACTGTGGGTTCACAAGGCATGAGCAAGGCTAAAATCATCAAAACATAGAATCATCGAATGGTTTGTACTGAAAGAGACGTTAAAGATAGTCCAGTCCCTGGTCATGGCTTGCAGCAGGTTTAGGCCAGCTTTCAGATTCAAGCTGTTTTCATGAACAAATAATTTAGTATTTCTCATTACTAGTGGTAAAAGAAAAAACTAACACACCATAGAAGCGTCTTTTTTCCCTGTTGAAAGCTTTTGATTACAGCAAGTCTGGAGACTGAAATGACATTTCATGAAGGTCTCAGCATTCCCCTGACCCAGAAGCCTGTCTATGACTCATCTTATCACCAAAGACAAAGCTACCCTAGGAGAATCCTGGATTTAGTGGACAAACTCTATGGCTGCAATTTGCTGCCTTCTGAAAAGTCTGATGGAAACACTTGTGGGAATATGTGGCCATGGAGAAATGCTTGTTTACCAAGCAATCAAATACCAGGAAAAACATCAGCATAAAGCTATTTGTTATGTCTGATTAAAATGAGAAATAAGGCACAACAGTGGAGCACGCCATCAAACAAGAGGCTGAAGAACAGCACAAGAATTGTATCACTTCTCATGCTGAGAAAACAAGCTGAACCCAACCTCTTGGTGTGTTTAAATCACAACGTTCTCATGTAGAGGCGAGGATTAACTGTTCCCTTGCAGATCTTCAGTGCAGCAATAACATAATCCCTCCGCTGCCTCATATTAAAGATCTTTGCTCTTCTACAGCTGAGGGTCAAAAGTTGAGTGAAATTAACTTGCTGGAATATTGTTCTTTTATTTATGGGAGAAAGTGTTGTACTTAAGCTCCAGATGAAGCTGCTGGAGCACATAGCTGCAGGCACATCTGACAGAGCTGTAGGTCTCTTTTTCTTTGTTGTCCCATCTACAAGGGTGGAGAGGAAATTCAAGGAGGGTGAAAAGAACCCCCATCTCAGATATTGCAGTATCGCTTCATAAATCAAGACTTTCCCACTAAAAGCACTGAATATGGGCAAAAAACCTAGGGCTCTTTAGAAAAACAGGAATTGCTGAGCATGTTAAGCCCATTGGAGCAGCCTAAATTAATGCGGAACTGAACGGATCCAGGAGTACAGGATTCAGGATCACAAATATTGCCATGATTCTAAAGGCTTTCTTCAAAAAAATCATTTCATGAAGTCAGCAGAGATCAGCATTTTTTGGGACTGCAACAACCAGCTCTGCTACATGAATGCCCCAAATCAGTACTACACATGTAGGTGGAGAAGGTTAATCATAGGAACGTGGAATGGTTTGGGTTGGAAAGGACCTAAAAGATCATCCAGTTCCAACCCCTTTTTTATGGTCAGGGACACCTTCAGCTGGATCAGGTTGCTCAAAGCCCCAACCAACCTGGCCTTGAATGCCTCCAGGGACAGGGCAGCCACAACTCAAGGCATTGAGTGCACCCTTAGCAAGTTTGCGGATGACACTAAGCTGGGTGGAAGTGTCGATCTGCTGGAGGGTAGGGAGGCTCTGCAAAGGGATCTAAACAAGCTGGACCACTGAGCTGAGTCTAACGGCATAAGGTTTAACACAGCCAAATGCCGGGTCCTGCACTTGGGGCACAACAACCCTGTGCAGAACTACAGACTGGGAGAAGTCTATCCAGAAAGCTACATGGAGGAGAGGGACCTGGGGGTGTTGGTCGACAGCCGACTGAACATGAGCCAGCAGTGTGCCCAGGTGGCCAAGAAGGTTAATGGCATCTTGGCTTGTATCAGAAATGGCATGACCAGCAGGTCCAGGGAGGTTATTCTCCCTCTGTACTNTTTTTTACGGAAAGGGTCATTAGGCATTGGAATATGCTGCCCAGGGAGGTGGTTGATTTGCCTTCCCTGGAGGTGTTTAAGGCATGGGTAGACGAGGTCCTGAGGGACATGGTTTAGTGTTTGATGGGAATGGTTGGACTCAATGATCCGATGGGTCTCTTCCAACCTGGTGATTCTATGATTCTAACTTCTCTGGGTAACCTGTGCCAGTGCCTCACTGTCCTCTTCTGTTTCTGATCAAAAGCCCTTCTCTAAATGCTGACCTCTCTTACTGGTGACACGATACACTTAATGAGGCGGTGTATGGTTTGAGGACTCCTGAAAAGACTGTTCTCAACCAAACACTGTAGCTCAACCAAAGGAGAAAGTTGCCCTGCTGTACCTTATTTTACAGGTTAGCAAAGACTAAGTCCATAGAGGTGTTTTATCAGTCTGGTTTCTGAACCAGAACTTCTCAAATTGACCCAAGTTTTGAGATCCTCACAAAGTTGTTTTCTTCATATTCATGGCTGCTGCAGAGATTATTTCAGTGTTGGGGTTTTTTTCTATACAATGTGCTACTGCTCTGAAATGGTGCGTCTTCTTTGAGCTCTATGAAGGCATCGATTTAGAGGCCAATTGTGGCCATGAGTTACCCCCTGCTTTTAACAGCTTCTCATTCAAACGCTACAGGGATGCAGGTGAAAAAGCATCTGAAAGCTTTCTCTTCCCACCTTGTTTGAGCAGCTAGAAAAGTAATGGAGGGACATGGGAACACAAATCCATAAATACTGAGGATTAGATCCAAGTATTGTCGCATCAAAGACCATTGCTTTTAATTCACCAGCTCCCAGAGGATTATTCCAACAGCTTCTTGTTTGACCCAGCTTTTATTTGTGCAAACGACTCACCCCAAGAGACCCTTTTAGATGGAATTTATTATTTACATTTTTATATCCCTTTGGAGATTACTTCCCTTTCCACCGTGCCCCCACATATTTCCTTTAATTTCTCTCCCAGCTTTCTCACTGTGCTGTATCATCTTGACTGTGAGAGTCAGAGCTGAGGAATGTGCTCAATGCAAGTGTTCTGAGTACTGGAACAGCTCTGCTGAAATTCTAGTTATAACCGTGTGTACTAAAGCCTGTTCAGTGTTTGTCAGTGAAGCAGCTTGTATTTTCATGTAAAATTTCTTCCCAAAGGTCTTTGTACTGAAGGTGATTTAGCAGGCAGAACTCTTCCATTATTCAGGCACAACAAAATAATATTTTGCTGGACATAGTGTTTTC
The DNA here is from genome assembly GCA_013389865.1 of Piaya cayana. Lineage (NCBI taxonomy): Eukaryota > Metazoa > Chordata > Aves > Cuculiformes > Coccyzidae > Piaya > Piaya cayana. Next base: position 29,475 of record WAAB01017757.1, read on the forward strand.
ATGATAACACAAGACCACTGCATTCCTGCTATGCAGACACTGTTTGCCCTTTTATTTTTTTGCCATACATCTCACAGTTCCTTTTGCTTTTTCTCAGGTATGGATAGGAGCGCTAATTTTAGCTCAGAGGTGGTGGTTGTGAGAGGTAAGAGCATGCAGATGAGAGAGAACATAGGGTTATCTAAGAGTAACTTTCAATTACAACCAAAATCTGTGTTTTCTCACATTATGAAACACGTTAATAGCACATCTACAAATCTCCCTGTCCTTTCCAGGGGAATGCATGCATTTCAATTGTTATTCAGTGAGGGGAAAAAAAAAACCACACCTCATTTTCTCCACATAATAAAAAAGATTTTTTTTACAATGAGGGTGCTGAAACAGTAGAACAAGTTGCTCAGGGAGGCAGTGGATGCTCCATCCCTGGAAACATTCAAGGTCAGGTTGAACAGGGCTCTGAATATCCTGATCTGGTTAAAGATGTCTTTGCTTCCACAGGGGGATTGGACTAGATGACCTGTAAAGGTACCCTCCAACTCAAAGCATTCTTTGATTCTATGATTCTACAATGCACATGAGGAGTGATGGTATCACTAGAGAGATGGGAGAAAAAGCCTGAATTCTTCTCTGATCCAAAGGAGGGATTTTGGCCAAGATAAATAACATTCAGCAGGTAATTCAAGAGGATGAAGCTAACCTTTCTCCCTTTCTTTTCTTATTTATTGCAACGCAGTGATGCCATTTGCTCCTACGAAGCACACTTGGCCATCCAAAGAGACATTCATTACATCTTCCATATAAATATTCTTAGAATCATAGAATGGTTTGAGTTGGAAGAGACTTTAAAGATCATCTAATTCCAAACCCATGGCAGGGGCACCTCCCACTAGATCAGGCTTCTCAAGGCCCCATCCAACCTGACCTTGAATGCTTTCAGGAATTCCTTAATACTCCTGAAAAGCAGTTGCTGAGATACGTTAAATCATACTAGGAAAGATGAATTTAGCCTTTACTGAAACAACCTAAGTACAGGTACCGCTCTCACTGATGAATGAGGCAACTCCACATATTCCATACTTGATTAGTAAATCCTCAGGAAAACATTCATTTCAGTATGTACTTCATTGACAAAGCAACAGGCGATACTATTTATAAAGAAGCAAATTTTTCACTTGTTAATGTCTGAACAGGCTATTTGTTCCATAATCACTCTCATTTTGGGGAATGTTCTCTATCTGGCTATGGTATGTAAAGACCAGACATCCTTCACTGGCAGATGCGAAGGTATTCAGGGGCACTCATACACATTGTTACCCATACAGCACATGTTTGGACAGCAAGAGAGAGAAATTTTCATTTCCAATTGCAAAAGAAAGGGGAAATTTAAGGTGGAGAATCTATGGCAGATAGATAGATTTGACATCAGATAGATCTTTTCACCCCAGACCATTCCAGAGGAGTATACCAGAGCCAAGGACAGACTCCAGTGGTGAAAGCCCGACTCCTTGACATCAGTAAAGACTGTGTTATGGTTTTCGTAGAATGATTAAGGTTGAAGAGACATTTAAAGTCATCAACTCCAACCAAATTTTCATCTGGGTCTGCACAGACTACTTCAGCTTGCGAGCAAAGCCACTCTTTTTCTGACTCAAATGAATTCCCTGTCTTTTTCAGTTCCAAAAGCTGTGTTCAGTTGCACATCTCCATTACCTGCTAAGATCAGGGGTGGGGCAGGACTGTCACAGAGGCTATGGAAGGTGTTGTTTGATGCCTTGGGTTTGTAGGTGGTTAATGACCACTAATCTTTCTGAGAAAGAGATGTTTCTTGCAGAGTAGGGCAGGAACCTAAGGGTCAAATATCTGTGCTCTAAGAAAGGGACTGACTTAATGTGCTGTCCCCCTTTTCCAATACACAAGTAGACATTGCAGAATGCAAGATATCTCAAGTTCAGACATCCATTGGTTTGTGCAACTTTCACGGAATTATAGAATGAGAGTGGTTTGAGCTGAAAAGGACCTTAAACATCATCCAGTTCCAACCCCCTGCCATCATCAGGGACACTTCCCTCTGGACCCGGCTGTTCAAGGTCCCATCCAACCTGGCCTGGAACATTTCTGGAGAGGGGGCACGGGCTTCCATGGGTGACCTGGAAAGCATGTTCATCTTCCCCTAAGAAACAGTTAATTCTGGGAGGGAACAAATACTGTTTGAAGGTGCCTGAAGGATGAGAGAGGGTTTTTTTGGCACTGAGATGCATTTTGAGACTGTAGTTCTGAACAGCCAGTGAACATGGACTATCCCAGCAGGGAAGAAGCTGGGGAGGCATCATATGCATGTGTCTGTTAGACCAGAGCATGCAAAATTGTCTGTGGCTTCACTGGCACTTTCTTAAAAAGAGTCATTTTGCTGCTGTTTGGAACGAAACCAAGAAAAATTGTCAAATCCAAAGGAATGTTTCAAGTCACTCAGTGCTTTGAACTGTGGAAATGTTTCAGTGAAGCTTTTTTCCTTTTTGTAAAATGAAGAAAATACAGAAAAGAGTCTATTTCAAATGCTAAATATCTGTTTCATACAGGAAAAAAATTAAAAAACTATTATCCTGCTTTTAAGTTCCCTCTGCTGAAACTTCTAACACCCGTCAGGCTCTTTGCTCATTCATAAACCCAGGAAACTGCCGCTAATTTAAGAAGTAAAAGTATCAATGAAATGTAAGAGGAGCATTCACTCATTTGGTAATACAGTATCTCAAAGTCTATTTTCATCTACCAAGAGAATATTCTCATTTACCAATATCATTGGGGAACATTCAATTGCACAGAGGAGATATGGCAAATATGATTTGGAAGCTATCCAGCCTGGTATGGGATGGAAACACAAATCCCCTCACAACTCGTGCTGCCTACTGCAAAGCACCACTGCCTTTCCGATGCCCACAGCCTTATATGAAAGCATTGACAGTGCAATAATGGCACTTTGAAAATGGTAAGTGGCACATTAAACTCAGCTCCAGTTCCTCAGCTCCCAGTGATAACAAGCATTCAGCAACAAATATTAGTTATAAAGATGCAGCACAACGTGTTCCAGGAAATTATAGACAGAAAAATCAATCTCTTCAAATGATGTGAATGCAACGCTAGCCCAAGCTCTAAAAGCCACAGCTCCTGGTTTTGTGCCTGAAATGTCCTGGCACACGATAAAAATCTTATCACTTGCTGAAATGAAAAGTGCAACTTTTTAAGAACATATTTCTGAGTGCACGGAAGGAATGCCAGCATTTATTTTTTGATGAAAGAATTCAGTGTTCTCTCTTCTGGACCTGAAAACTTATGGATGACGTGT
>WAAB01017758.1:0-32499 GCA_013389865.1 Piaya cayana
CCTCTTCCCCTTCTTCTTTCCTCATCCCCTTCCCCCTTTCCTCCCCTCCCCAAATGCCACATTTGGATGCTTTGCTCCTCCAGGTCCTGTCCTCGGGTGGGCTTCATGGGGTGTCAGGCTTCTTTCTCACTCCCCCTTCTCCTCCTGCAGGCCATTCAGGACCACCTGGGGGAAGAGCTGCTGCAGGATCTAATAAACTTCTGTCTCAACTACATGGCGCTGCTGAAGCTGCCCAAGAAACGGTAATGGCAGTCATATCACTAATTTCTAGGGAGTTTTGGGCTCCAGAGCTCTCCTAAGAGCAGGTGAGCTATTGTGCTTATCTTGCTCCAGATTTTATCTTAGCATCTAGAGGACCTGCATAGGATCACTGTCCCGCTGAGCTGGGCAGTATGGGTGAATAATGGAGGAGGAAGCTTGCTCTGGAGGGTCTGCACTATTTTTTAGCATAATATCTGCTCTTCTGCCCCTCAAATTTTCTTCCCCGGGAAGCAGGGTGGCCACTGCGTGCATCCCATTTAGGACAACAGTACCAGCTCGTTACTGGTGAGGTCATTGGGCATCATTGGTTGTATGTTTCCAAACAGGCGAACAATGGCTCTTAAGATGGGAGGTCCAGCATCTGAGCACAGTTTTACACTGTTCCTCACCCAGCGTTGCTTGGCACCACTGGGAAAAGGGCTGGTCCTGCTCTGCCTCTGATTGTGTGTTCCTGTCTGCTTCCCCCCATGGGATGCAGTGGCCACAGAGTGTGCTTGGTTGGTGCATCTTCTCCAGAGGAAGACGAGGCCACTGCCAAGAAAGAAGAGGGTCCTCTCGGTCTGTTACCACAGAAAGGAGAGAGAGGGAGCAGATGGCATGAAGGTGGGAGGGAAGAGCAGGAGGACATCTTTCAGAGACTGTCTGCAGTTAACTTGGATGAAGGCATTGAGTGCACCCTTAGCAAGTTTGCAGATGACACTAAACTGGGTGGAAGAGTGGATCTGCTGGAGGGTAGGGAGGCTCTGCAAAGGGATCTGAACAGGCTGGGCTGATGGGCTGAGACCAATGGCATGAGGTTTAACATGACCAAATGATGGGTCCTGCACTTGGGGCACAACAACCCTATACAGAGCTACAGACTAGGGGAAGAGTGTCTAGAAAGCTGCCTGGAGGAGAAGGACCTGGGGGTGTTGTTTGACAGCGACTGAACATGAGCCAGCAGTGTGCCCAAGTGGCCAAGAAGGCCAATGGCATCTTGGCTTGGATCAGAAACGGTGTGACCAGCAGGTCCAGGAAGGTTAATTCTCCCTCTGCACTCGGCACTGATGAGACACACCTTGAATCCTGTGTNTGGTAGAGTCTGCCCAGGTCAGTGGTTGAGTCACCTTCCCTGGAGGTGTTTAAGGGATAGGTGGATGAGGTGCTGAGGGGCATGGTTTAGTGATTGATAGGAATGGTTAGACTAGATGTTCCAGTGGGTCTTTTCCAACCCAGTCATTCTGTGATTCTGTGAATCTGTAAACCATTCTGTGTGCAGTGTCAAACCATCCTGCAGACCATAGTTTCACAAACACTTGAATCAGATGTGAACCAGTGCTGTCGAAAGCAGTGGCTTTGCCCTCCTCTTGCTCTGACTGGTTTGTTCCTGCTCTCCCCTTGTGTTTGTATGGTGAAGACAAGCAGGTGAGCTGTCTGGTTGAAAGCAAGCTGGTAAAAAGTTGCTAAACAGTAATCCAGGTTAGTTGCCTGATGTGAGTCACCATGTGGCACCATTAAGACCGGTGAGAGGGGACAGGTGGCTCCTTGCAACAGGATTGCAGGCTGAACGAGCCCCCAGAAGCGTGGGCTGGGACACAGAACACTCAAGGCTGTTTGGTTGCCTCCTTGTTGTCTGGTTGCCCAACACCCAGTGAAGCTTCAACTCCCAAGCGCCTCCGTGTATTTAGGATTATGAGATTTATAAAGCAAGGACTTTAACCCACGTCTTCCCGAGTCTTGTCCTGCAGAGATGCTGCTTCCAACCTGCAGGCCTGGCTGCTTGTGTGTCTGTTCCCTGTAATGAGACATGAGGTGGAGAGATTTTCCCCCAGGCTCAGCGTGGGAAGTGCTTTGCCACAGAGAAATAGCAAACAGGGCTGGGAGGGTCATCAGAGGGTTAATGAGCTCAGGGCTCCTCAGGTAGGCATTGGAGTGTTAATGAGCTCAGGGTTCCTCAGCTGAACGGGGAAGGGGAACTCTCTGCTCCAGCTGCATTTCCACAGGAGTTTCATTTCAAATTTAAATTGTCAGTGCTGCCAAGCTGTTGCCAACGCTGGGACCTGTCTGACCCCTCGGTGAGCTACTCCAAGGTGAGAAGCCAACAAAACTGGCTGGGTTTATTGCAAAGAGAAAAGAAGGGAGCAGTTTTCTGCTGGCTTAGCCCTTTGAACCAGCCCATGGAAAAAGCCGCACAGTGATGATCCCAGTGCAGGGTGAGGGTGGCAAGTAGAAAGCGAGTCCTGCCCCTGCAAGCTTAGATAAGAGATACAGTGGAGAATTGGGAGGTACAAAGACCCCACTGATTCCATGCTGATTTGTGTCCCAGAGGAGGTCCTGATTGCTCATCAGCCTGCCTCCAGGCATCAGCAGTGAGTCACACTGACCTGTTCCATCCCACCACCTCAGGGTACTGCCAGCTCCACCCAACCCACCTCAGAGGATACTTCTTAAAAGCATTCCAGAGTGGAGATGCCACAGTTCTGTCAGGTAGTTTATCCAGCCTAGGAAATAACTGTCTCTTGCAATTATTACAACACTAGAAGATGTTTCCTGTTATCTCACTTAAGCCTGTTGCTTCCAGCCTGTCCCAAGGGCACACAGAAACTGTTTATTCCTCTTCTTTTACAGTCTCATTTTAGAAAACTATGAAACCTTATGCAGATCTGTTGATGCCTGGTCTCTGCCTGGTGTGAAGGACCTACGAGCAGGCACGCTTTCTGTCCTTGCGTGTGTCCCTGCAGAGATCTGCATGCCTCACTGAGCAGCTGTTTCCCTGGAAAGGTCTGCTTTTCTACCCCTGCCCCAGTAACCTTGTGCCCTTGCCCACCCACAGAGGAACCTTCATTGAGTTTCGCAACGGGATGTTGAACATCTCCCCCATCGGACGGAGCTGCACACCAGAGGAGCGAATCGAGTTCTCCGAGCTGGACAAGGTACAAGGGCCAGACGTGGGCTCACCCTCCCTTTTGTTGTTTTTGCACTGCCACGGATCATAGGTCTTACTTGCTTCCCTCCTTTCTGAGGAAAAAGGAGCCCAGTTCCCAGCTGTGCATCAGGCCAACACATGCAGCAAGGTGGAAACAGCACTTCAGGTCAGGAAACCCATGAAAAGACATAGGTGAAAGGAAGAACTTTACACCACTGGGGACCACAGATGCAATGGGGTGGCCAGCAGGATTCCTTGTGTTGTGGGAGAGCCTTAGGAAATACAGCACTTCTGTAACAGGGTGTCTCCTCATTCACAGTAACCAAAGATAGAATTGCATTGAAAACCTCATAGAAATCTAAACCACTCAGGTTGTGCCATCCCTCCAGGCTGACCCAGCAGCAATCAATCTTCTCTCTCCCACTCTCCCGCCTCAACAGAGCTGGAACTAATGGGCTTTCCAGACTAGGAGTGCCACAGCGGATCTGCTGGGCAGGTCTCTGGAGCTCTTGGCTCATGCCCCAGGCAGTTTCTGGCAGGTGGGGAGAATCTTAGTGTTGAGAGACTTTTCTCGACATGAAACAGTGGAAAGGCTGCGGACATAGTCTACTTGGACTTCAGTAAAGCCTTTGACACAGTTTCTCACAGCATTCTGCTAAGGAAACTGGCTGCCTCTGGCCTGGACAGGCAAACCTCTTGGGTGGGTGGGTGGCCAGACCCAAAGATTTGTAAATAGAGTTAAATCTAGTTGGAGGCTGGTCACAAGTGGTGTTCCCAGGGCTCAGTGCTGGGTCCAGTCGTGTTTAATATCTTTATCAATGACCTGGATGAAAGACTGAATGTACCCCTGGCAAGCTTGCAGATGACACTATGCTGGGGGGAAGTGTTGATCTGCTTGTGGGTAGGGAGGCTCTGCAAAGGGGTCTGAACAAATTGGATCAGTGTGCTGAGACCAATGGGATGAGGTTTAACAAGGCCAAATGTCAGATCCTGCAATTGGGGCACAACAGTTCTGTGCAGTGCTGGGGGAAGAGTGGATGGAAAACTGCCTGGCAGAGAAGGACCTGGGGGTGTTGGTTGACAGCGACTGAACATGAGCCAGCAGTGTGCCCAGGTGGCCAAGAAGACTAATGGCATCTTGACTTGGATCAGAAACAGCGTGGCCAGCAGGTCCAGGGAGGTTATTCTCCCTCTGTACTCAGCACTGGTGAGATTGCATCTCAAATACTGTGTTCAGTTCTGGGCCCCTCACCACAAGAAGGATGTTGAGGCTCTGGAGTGAGTCGAGAGAAGAGCAACGAAGCTGGTGAAGGGGCTGGAGAACAGGTCTTACAAGGAGTGGCTGAGAGAGCTGAGGGGAGACCTTATTGCTTAACTACCTGAAAAGAGGTTGTGGAGAGGTGGGTGTTGGTCTCTTCTCCTAAGTGACAGGTGATAGGATGAAAGGAAATGGCCTTAACCTGCATCAGGAGGAGTTTGGATTGGACATTAGGAAAAATTTATTCACCAAAAGGGTTCTCAGGTGCTGGCAGAGTCTGCCCAGGGAGGTGGTTGAGTCCCCATCCCTAGAGGTGTTTAAAAGATGAGTAGATGAGGTACTAAAGGATATGGTTTAGTGGTAGACAGGTACGGTTGGACTCGATCTCAGGGGTCTTTTCCAACCTGGTAACTTTGTGATTCTATGATTCAAGACCTTGCAGGACTTTTTAAAGCAAAGCTGGAGGCTTTGAGTTACAAACTGGGCTTCTAGGAAACTGAAGCAGTTGCATTTCATTGCCAAGGAATGGATGGGATCTGCTTTTCCCAGGAGCTTGCTGGAGCTGTCCTGAGCTGGTGGTCTTTCACACAGGCACTGGGCAGGACTGGTCAAAGCTCTTAAGTGCTGTTACACTGGGGGTTGGGGATGGTGGGAAGGGTGCAAAGCAATAAGCCGGAGTAGCTCAGCAGACAGCTTATGGTGGATTCTGGCAGACTGTCAATAATGAATAATTCAAACCCTCCTTCCTTCCCTTTCTTCCTTCTCCACAGAAAGAGCGGATCCGGGAGAAGTTTGTGGCAGCCTTGCAGAGGGAGTTTGCTGGTAAAGGCCTGCGTTTCTCTCGAGGTGAGCAGAGGAGGCTTCCCTGGGTTTTCCCTGGGCTTTTATCATGTTCGTATAAAGTGCTGGGAAGGGGAGTGGGAATTCAGACTGTTCCCTCTAGTGGTGTGGTGGTGTGACAAAGGGAGCTGTGCTCCTGCAGAGACCCCCAGGAAGAACACAGGTAGCTCCTATTCTTGGAGAGTCATCAGTTGGGCATCACATTCACATCTGCAGTAGGGCAACAGCAGAGAATAAACAGGTTTGCCTCCCTGGGAACCAGCCAGACAGGTGGGCTTCTGTCCCATAAAGATATCCCTGCCTTAATTCCATTTAGCTCTGTGGAGCCCTGCTCTGGAGGTCTGTCCTGGCTCAAGCATCAGCAGCAGGGTGGCCAGCAGAGCTCCAGGCACATGCAGCCCTCCCTAGGAATGCTGTAGGGTGAGGGAGACAGGAGCCTCATATGTATCTTAGCCCTTGGGCATTGTTGGCTGTGAGGGAAACAATTTTTTTTTCCTCGAGGAAGAGGTGTTGAGAGGCAGAGAGTTTGCAGCTCCGAGCCATGGGCTCTTGCAGGGACATTTCTTGGGGTGGAGGTATGCTCTTACAGCCAGATTGCTAAAAGTGAGGAAGCTGAGCATGGGAAGGACGTGGATCGGTTAGAGCGAGTCCAGAGGAGGCCATGAAGACGGTCAGAGGGCTGGAGCACCTCCCATACAAGGACAGGCTGAGACCTGGGGTTATTAAGCCTGGAGAAGAGAAGGCTCCAGGGAGACCTTATAGCGACCTTCCAGTACTGAAAAGGGGCTACGGGAAAACTGGGGAGAGGCCCTTTATCAGGGAGTGCAAGGCTAAGATGAGGGGTCATGGTTTTCAGATGAAAGAGGAGAGATTTAGATTAGATATTAGGAAGAAATTTTTTTTCTGTGAGGGTGGTGAGACACTGGCACAGGTTGCCCAGAGAAGGCATGGAAGCCCTGTCCTTGGAGGTGTTCAAGGCCAGGCTGGATCAGACTTTGATCCAGTGGAAGGTGCCCCTGCCCATGGCAGGGGGGTTGGAACTAACGGATCTTAAATTCCCTTCTGACCCAAACCATGCTCTGATTTTCTGATTCCGTGAAACAAGGAGGAGCTTGATAAATCCCAAGGATCTGGCTGGGACAGGGAGGAGAATGAAGGAGTGTAAGTGGTGAGATTGAAACAGAACAGTGGGGACATGTGAGATAAGAAGTTGTCATATGGCTGTGCAGGCAAAGGGTGGGTTAGGGTTAGGTTTAGGGTTAGAGTTTGGGGTTAGGATTAGGGTTTGGAATTAGGGTTAGGAATTGGGGTTACAATTTAGGTTTTAGGGTTAGGTGTTAGGGTTAGGCTTAGAGTTCAGAGTTAGGATTAGGGTCAGTCTGAGCAGTTAGGGTTAGGCGTTAATGTTAGTGATTACAGTTAGGGCTGGGTTTCAGGGTTATAGTTTGAGGTTAAGCATTATGGGTTAAGGATTAAGGTTAGGGTTGTGTTCAGGATTATGGGTCACAGTTAGGTTTTAGGGTTAGGGTTAGAGTTTGTGTTCAGGTTTGGGGTGAGCTTTAGCATGAGGGTTAGATGTTAGTTTTAGGGTTGTTTGTCATAACGGAGAACAAAATGTTCCCTGCTGGCATCTCCTCGCAGGCATGGGAGACGAGCAGAACAATGGGCCTTTCTCCTCTGACTTTGGGAAGCCGCCATGAAGAGCTTGGGTCTCTTTTGTAAAAGCATGAAGATGGGGGGAGCTTTGGGCTGCCTGCTCCTCTACAAAGAAAACAAGGGGTGACTCAGGTCAGGCATCCAAAACCAGGGACACTTGGAATTAGTTCTTCTGCCAAGCTGTCTCTGCATGCATTGTCCCAAGCTATGGAGGACACAAGCTTCTGAGGTGGCTGGAGATCTCCCTGCTGCCCCCCGGGCCCATGCCTTGCCTCGGTGAGGGACAGCACTGGCTGTCCACCATACCACCCCTTCTCCCTTTGATTTCCAATTCTCTGGCAATCTTTCCAATCAGCTGGCATCAGGACCTCCTTCTTGTTGCCCAGCTCTGTTTGAAAGGCCAGAGTGCAGTGTTTTTCACAGGGAAATGGCTTTGGATATAAAACCAGGAAGGATTTTAGTGAGGGAAACCAAGTTTATTTCCTGCTCTGATGCTGGCTCCTGCTGCGAGCATGGAGGCATCCCCATCCCTGAGTTTTTAGGGCACTTGCCTCTGTCTGTATCATCTGGTAGTGAATCCTATACCCTGAGCTGGACACGTGCTCCATCCTCAGCTTGTCAGGCTCTGAGGAGGGTTGGTTTAGGAGCCCCAAACCAAAGGGATCATCTCAACCAGCCAGGAAAGAGAGGAGCGTGGCATCAGGACAGTGAATGTTGTAACAACCCCAGGGATCGATGTCTGTCCTCCAGCAGGGATCATCTCCGTGAGTACCTGTTTACTCACCCCCATGCTAGGAGAGGCAGGGTTATGATATAGGGAGAAGGAAAGTATGGAACTTGAGGATTTCTGGTGGATGAGTAGATTGCCTGGAGAAGCAGGGGTGGAGGGACCTTGAAACCAGTGGGAGCAGAGGTCTGATCTAGTGGGGAGAAGCACATCCCAGCTCAAATCCCCATTCTTCTTGGCCATGAACAAGACTCAAACATAAACGTGCCGTAAGTCAGAGGCTTCGTTTTGGGAGAAACATGTTACCTGCTTGGGCACTGGGACAAGTCACTGGCTCTGCAGCCTGTGCATGCAGCAGGGCTGCTTGAGAGGATGGAGAAGGTGCTGCCTCTGCCCACTCTCAAAAAGCAGCTGGAGTAAACTTTGTCTGGTCTCAGAGCAAGGCTAGGAAATGTGTTAACCCTTGGCAGCTGTGGGTTTCCATGTGCGTGCATATGTGTGCTCTCTGGGAAAGCTCCTTTACCTCTGTATGTTTGCTCCATCTGCCTTGGTGCCCCTCCAGATGTTGACAACCTGCACTTGACTCTTGTAGTGAGAGGCCCTGAGCACGTCAACAGGTTCGTGGTACCTCCATGGCAAGGTCAACATGCATACCCTGCTTGGGGCCTTCTGTATGGCCAGCTGGGACCTCTGAGCTGTTTGCTTTATGTGTGCAGGGTGCTGGGAGACCCCAGAGGTTTTGGAAGGGCCGGTGTCATCCACCAGGAGCCTAGGAGTGAGCTTGGTGCCAGTCTCCAAGCATGTTGTCCCCTGCTGGGACACAGAACACGTTGATGCTCTCTGCAAGGTGTAACCCCAAGTCTTCCTCAACAAACTCACTATATCTCTTAGGAAACCCCAGCATCCTCCCCTGCAGCCCACTGGTTGCTGCTTGCGTGTCTACTGGCAGCCAGGGGAGCCGTGCTGATGTCACCCCACTCTGTTGTTATAGGAACAGCATCTTACCATCCTAACCACGTGCAGGAGAGGCACACCAAGGCAGAGCTGGTGCCTGGCTGCTGTTTGGATGGGGCTCCCTGCACCCTTCCAGCCTTCTCCCCTCCTCCTGCCCCTCCTGGGGTGGGGGAACACCCTGCCAACTCCCAACAATATTGCCTGATGCCCTGATTTCTGCTGGCAGGTGGCATGATCAGCTTTGACGTCTTCCCAGAGGGATGGGACAAGCGTTACTGCCTTAATGTGCTTGACAGTGAGAGATTTGACACCATCCACTTCTTTGGGAACGAGACCACCCCTGTGAGTATGCCCTGCTCGCCCCACACACGGCTCCTGTGTGGAGCTGCTCCGTCACAGGTCCCACTGCATGGGCCCTGCCGGTGGCCGATGCAGACCTCTGGCAGCGTTGGGGGGAGAGATGCTCTCATGCAGTGCATGTTTGAAGTGGGCTCCTGATGGCAGCAGGCCTGCTACCTCATGTGGATTCACTGCACTGGGGAGCAGGTCCAGCTCAGCATCCACTTCCCTCCCCCAGCACCCTTGGTAGCAGGGCAGCAACTCTTACAACTCACAAGACCTAAAACACGAGCCCCTAGAACTTCTGAGGGGGCTTTGCAACAGCAGGAACAGCTTCACCTTCCCTTTAGAGTGGTGGAGGATGATGCTTCCTTGCTGCTGTAGACCATCTTGGCCACCCACTCAGCTTTTTCCAGATGATTGTGACCTCTGCCCCCCAGATCTGCCCACCTCACCTTCTTGCGAGCCCCTCTACAGGCAGGGCAGGGGCTAACCTGAGGCTCCGGGACAAGCTTTGCTAGTCTTGGAGCTTCTTCATCCTTTCTGCACTCCTCCCTTGGCACTGAAGGCAAGAGGGTGGGAGCAGGGCTCCTAGCCCAGCCTCTTCTGCTTCCTGGGGCCATCAAAGCCCTGGTAGCTGCTTCCCAGCAGGTCCCTGCTGCCCAGCTGCTGGCTGCCACCCCAGCACCTCACAGGACAGAGCAAGATGCACATTCACGGATGAGGATGCTCTGGTGAAACCATGATAATGCTTTCCCTATTTTCTATGCCCCTGCAGGGAGGGAACGATTATGAAATCTATGACGATCCCCGCACAGTGGGACACAGCGTCCAGTCCCCCCAGGACACGGTCCAGCGATGCCGTGAAATCTTCTTTCCAGAGAGAGCAAACGAGTGCTGACAGCCAGACCCCCACAGCCCTGCCCCAGCACCACCCTCTCCCCCTACCAGGAAAAGCACCTTCATTTGAGGAATCTGCTCAGGGTAGATTGAAAACAGCTACTTTCCAGAGCTGGTAATGATGTAACACGTGAGTACGGGTACATGTGCAGGAGGGAGCTTTCGCTGAGCAGCCCTTCAGTGTTCCCCATCTACAACTGGGGCTCGTGGGACTTCCTCGCCTCCAGAAAAATCTTCTCTCTTGGCAGTTTGGGCTGTGGAGGGCAGCGATGCAGATGTTTTCATGGTCAGAAAGCATTTGAAAGGGCCAGTCACGACAGTGTGTGTGCATCCATCCCTTGCTCCCTCCTCTTCTGTTTTTTTGCTCTGTTTCTCTTAATGCTTGAGGAAGCATGTCTCACCTTTCTCTCCCCCTTGCACTTTGGCCTGGGGAGGCTGGAGCTTCTGGGGCCTCAGGCACATTCCCTGGAGCTGCTCCGAGGCAAGAGGAGACCAGGAAAGCCGTTTGCTCCAAGCCTGTGGTAGGAAGGGGTAGCTATGACCCTAGCTTGTTTCAGCTTTGTGCATCCTCACAGAGAGGGTCAGTACATCCTTCACCTCAGTGCCATAACCTGCTGGTTCGTAGAATCATAGAATCATTAGGTTGGAAAAGACCTTTGAAAGCATCAACTCCAACCATACCGTCCACTACTAAACTACATCCCAGAGCACCTCCTCTTCCTGCCTTTTAAGTACCTTGAGGGATGGGGACTCCACCACCTCTCTGGGCAGCTCATGCCAGTGCCCAGTGACCCTTCAGTGAAGAGATTTTTGCTGATGAACAATCTAGACTTCCCCTGATGCAGGTTAAGGCCATTTTCTTTCATCCTGTCACTTGGGAGAAGAGACCAACACCCACCTCTCCACAACCTCCTTTCAGGCAGTTGTAGAGAGCAATAAGGTTTCCCCTCAGCCTCCTCTTCTCCAGGCTAAACAACCCCAGCTCCCTCAGCCACTCCTCATAAGACTTGTTCTCCAGCCTCTTCACCAGTTTTGTTGCTCTTCTCTGTACACACTCCAGGACCTCAATGTCCTTGTAGTGAGGGACCCAAAACTGAACACAGGACTCGAGGTGTAGCCTCGCCAATGCCAAGTACAGGGGCAGAATCACTTCTGTGGTCCTGCTGGTCACGCTGTTTCTGATACAAACCAAGATGCCATTGGCCTTCTTGGCCACCTGGGCTCACTGCTGGGTCATGTTCAGCCACTGTCAGCCAAGACCCCCAGGTCTTTCTTTGCCAGGCAGCTTTCCAGCCACTCTTCCTACAGGTGACTTGGGAATGACAGTTTTAAAATGGCTGGGCTCCTGCTGTCAGCTTTGCTCAGGTGCATGAAGAAATTAATCCTGTCTCTAGCTTACAAAAAACCCCAAACACCTAGGGTTTATTTTCTATGTTCCGCAGAAGTCCTTGAGTCAGACCTTGCCTGATGTGACTGGGGGATCCTGGCAGAGCACCCTGTGGAGCAGTTTGTGGGCAGGAGGCTTCCTGAGAGTCTTTCCACTCCTTTGGCCATTAGGTGTCACAGATGTGTCAGTGTAGAACCTTACCCAAGGCATTCGTAACAGACTAAGTCCCCTTTCCTCCCAGAGCTCAGCTTTCCGTTCTCCTGCCAGAGATGTTTTTGGAGAGGGCCAGCACAGGCCAAACATGGTTCCTAATGCCAGTAGAGGTACCTACTCAACAGTGCTCTCCAAATTCGCTTTTGCACCCCATCTCATCCCACATGTTTGGTTTACGTGGTCACCTTTAGGGAGGCAGGTTCTCCAGTGCAGCTGTCATGAGTCCTGTTCCTTTCTCCTCCTGAGTCTTCATAGGCTACAAAACTGCATCTCCCCTTTGGCCCTTGATCTTCTCCCTCACATTGCTCCCCTGTTCCTGGAAGTTACACTGGGGTGTGTGACCACACTGGTGACACTCATCACAACTTCATGCTCAACAGGAGCTCAAGGATCCCCTCCAGGGTGATGTTTTGTTTGTAGCTCCCCAGGGCACAATTATCTGGTGTTAGTTGACCTAGAGGGTGCTGGAGGTTCCTGAAAGCTGCCCCTGCATTGCTCCCCAGAAACCTTTCTCACCAAGTCCCTGCTGGTGCGGCACTGCTCTGTCTTTTGGTCCTGTTTTCTCTCCCTTTTTTAATCCTATTCCTGCTTTCTGTGTCATTGCTCTTCACCTTGTAGCTGGGCTGCAGGGAGATCACAGAATCACCAGGTTGGACAAGACCCACCTGATCATCAAATCCAACCATTCCTATCAAACACTAAACCGTGCCCCTCAGCGCCTCATTGAGGCGCTGAGGGGCACGGTTTAGTGTTTGATAGGAATGGTTGGATGTATAGATGCTTTGCAGCCGGCTACTGGTGCTTGACCAAGGGACCATGTTGCTCAGGCGAGATACGTTGGTGCTTTTAGACCCAGGGCAGGGCTCCCAAGTTGCCAGGGGCAGGTCCCAGTCCTAGGTGGGTGCAGGGGTGCTGCACGACCAGCGCTGTCTCCTCCTTCTGACTGCACCTCTTAACTCTACCACGCATCAGGTCTGTAATGTGTCACACTGGCATGAGCGCAGCAGTCCGCCTGGCATCCAGGAATCCCCAACAAATGCACAAATTCCTCTTTCTACCCAGAGAAGGTAAAGAGGACCTGTTGGGGAAACCTGAATGCGGGGCACCCTTCTCACAGGCCACTGGTTTTGGCCCTACACTGCAACCTTCATGGAGGAATCGTGTGTTTTGTGGTTCCTCCTTCTCTGTTTCACTGTGGACCACGTTATGTGTGGGTTTTGGGGGATTTATTTTTCCTGTAAGTCTATTCAAAGTCAGTGGGATCTTTAGCAAGCTTGGGCCTGACCCTAAAGGCACAAGGCATTGTGGTGGCCTTTGGGGCTGAGGTGACTTGCGTATCCAAGGCTGCTCCTTGTGGCTGTGTGTCCCTTAGTCGGGGTTGAGGGAGTTGTAGGGTGAGCACAGCAGGGGCAGGGATGATCTTCGAGTCACCAACCGTCAGTTTCTCTGCTGAGGAGCCTCACATGTGCATGGGTGGGATCAGGTTCAGGAACCTTCCGCATTCCTGTCTCTGTCTTACACCAAGTTTGGGTTAGTTGAGGGCACCACGAGACTCTGTTCTGCCAGAGGGATGAGGAGAAGGGCATCAGAAGTAGCTGGAGCAGCTCCAGTGTCTGAGACCCACAGAATGGTTGAAGGGACTTCTGGAGGTCATCTGAAGCAGGGCCACCGAGAGCCCCAGCTGCCTACCCTGTGTTTTTGCGAGCAGAGATGAGGCACAGTGTTGGGGTGGGAGCCCTACTCCTAGGGGATGGTGCATGCCTGTCCCTGAGACCTCTTTGCCATTATGCTCCTTTCCCAGTGGGTACCCAGAGTGTAAGTGGGTGTTTCTCCTCGTGTACGTGTAAGCGAGCGGATGTGGTGGGCCTCACATCAGGGACCCTCTTGCCATGTGGCTCCCTATCAGTACAAGATAGGTGGCTCCTGTTTGTCTGATAACAACTGTTAAATAAGAAATATATTTAAAAACATATATATGTATATTAAAAAATAAAACTAAATCAATCATGTTAAAGCTACAACGTGCAGTGGTTGGAGGCGGCATGTCCTTTGTGCCAGGCTCTGCTGGAGTGAAATGCAGACAGACAGCAGGGAGCTGCACTTGGAAATCCCTGCAGCAGCTGGAAACCAGCCCTGGTCCTGGTCTTCCCTCCTCCTGGGCAGCAGCCTCCCAGGCTCCGGCTCTGCTCCCACTGAGTGAGGCTGGAGCACCCTAGGACCCACTGTGCATCGGTGGGTGAGTCCATTCTGCCATCTGGATAAATCCCAGGATTTACCTGGGAAAGCCACCAGCATCCCCACTGTGACACAGGCAAGCACACACAGAAAAAGAGCAGGACTAGCAGGGCTCATGGGAAAGTCACTTTTAATGGTTTATTGCCAATGTTACAAAGGTTGACATACGGTTGGACAGGTGGGAACCACACCGGAGTTGTAGAAACACCAACAAGTCTAGGGTTTTAGTTTATTTCCAAAAAAAGAGAGAAAAAGAACAGAATCAAAGTTTCCCTTGGCCAAGCTGACTGTGTGTCCCAGGGATACCTGGGGCCTGAGCTGATGTCACTGTGGCCCCTGGGTGAACCAGGCTTCGGGTTGGCAGTGAGATGGGCTGCAGGGTCCCAGGGCAGTCCCCATGCCAGCCTGGGCTGGAGCAGGGCACGGTGATGCTCCTGAATGCCCAGGGCCCCAGCTGCCCCTTGTGGCACCAGCCTTGCCGTGTCCTCAAAACGGTGGTAGCAAGAAAGGTGGGAAGTGCCCCTGTCCATCAGCCCTCTCCACTCAGGTGGATTGCTGCCTCCCCACTGTCCACAACCCCGCTTTGAAATAAACCCTTAAGATGCTGATCATTCCCAGAGAATCAGCACAGGTGCCATTCCTCTGAGGTTCAGCTCAGGCCCAGCCTGGTGTACATCGTCCCCATCCTGCTGCCCTCAGCCCCATCCCTCCCAGGGCCACAGGAGCCCACCTGACCAGGGGATGGTGGAGAAGACCAAAAACGAAGTTTGTGCTTTGTATACGAGACCCTGCCTACACCGAGGAGCCGGGGAGGAGGCAGCCACGCTCACCCCACAGCCGAGGCTACCCAGACCCCTCTGCACCTCGCCCCACAGCAAGCTACGGACGTGCACACACACACATACACACATGCGCACGGGAATGGGGTTCCCTGGGAGACTGGGGAACAAGAGGGGGGAGGAGAAGGCCACCATCTCCCCAAAACCACGTCATCACCAAGCCAAGAAATGTGCGTTACCAGCCTGGTGGAGGTGAGGAGCACAGAGGTGCCAAGTGCATCCCTGCCCAACACCCAGGTGCAGCACCCCAGGCACGACACCGAGCATCTGTGCCAGCAGCTTCCTGCCCCTTAAAACTACTTTTTTTTTTTTCTTTCTGTCAGCCACCCAAATCCCTGTGGCACTGCTGACCTGAGATCTTTTGATGGAGGGACATGGCTCAGGCAGATGCCATGAGCTGCCGGTGATGGGGATGGGTTGCAGCCACCCAAGTCCCCACACAGTGATCAGCTGCCCCGTTTGCCCCAGCCCCATGGATTGTCCTGCTGCTCCTGTGGGCAGCAGGAACAAGTGGGGTGTCTGTTCTGGCTGGAGCAGGGTTCAAAAGGACAAGCCAAACCCCACCCAGCCTCCCCTGGTCCCCCTTGCTCTCAGCATCTGCTTCAGCATGGGACAGCCGAGGGGGTGTCAGGGGGTAAGACTGGTTCCCCTGCTCCCCATGGCCTTGGGGACAAGGAAGGGGATGTGGGGTTGTGCTGCCCCCACAGTGGGGCGGGGGGGGTGGGGGGGGTGGCATGGGAAGGCTTTGCTTCCCCCGTCCCCCTTGACAGACAGTTACAAACACACACAGAGAAAGGAAACTGTAACCTTATAAAAGACACCGAACGCAAATGCCTGCATGTTTGGGGGCAGCCCACACCCCATTGCCACCTGGGCTTCCCCCATGCCCCCCATGAGTGGCCGGGCAGGCTTGAGCCGCGGGGCCAGGTGGCCGGCAGCGCACCGCTGGACACCTACGAGCCGATGATCTGGCCGGACCACGTCTCGTGCTTTGTGTGGGGCGCCAGGTTGGTGAGAACAACCTCCACTGCCTGGAACTTCTGGTTCTTGGGAGGGATGGGGCAGATCTTGTATGTCACCTCGTCTCCCTCCACTGGGACATATTCCCCCTCAATGCTGTGGGAGAGGAAAGGAGAGGGTGAGGGGGCTGGGGCCAAATGCTGGATCCCCAGACCACCCAGCACCAAGGAAGGCACCTAACCCACCACCTGCACCTTGGGAAAGAAAACCAACCTGTGATAAGGGGTAGGATTTCAGGCTGCCCAGGGAGGTGGTTGAGTCACCTTCCCTGGAGGTGTTTAAGGGACGGGGGGGGGGGATGAGATGCTGAGGGCCATGGTTTAGTGATTGATGGGAATGGTTGGACTCGATGATCCAGTGGGTCTTTTCCAACCAAGTGATTCTGTAGAGGACCAGCAGAGTCCCATCCTCACACCAGGAAGACATTCCCTGCTTGACCCACAGATCTCCAGCCCCATGCTGACAGCACAGCTCACCAGCACCATGCAGTCCCCAGACTTACTCAGAAACGTGGACAAAAATGTCCTCTGTGCCGTTCTCAGGGGTGATGAACCCATGGCCCTGGGAGCGTGAGAACTGCTTGCAGACGCCCTTGAAGATGGGGCCGGCAGAGGCACGTGCTGTTCTGAGGGAGGAAAGGGACAGAGAAACATCTCACTGGTGGCACTTGCCTGGGGCGGTGGCATGAGAGAGATCCACTACAAGATGTGGTGTTCCCCAGGAAAGCACATGGCACTCATCCACAAGACCCTGGGCAGATGGGCACAGTGACGCCGGGCACTGCGATGGCTGGAGATGAGGGACATGCACCAGGCATAAAGGATGTTGCAGGTGTTGCTGGTGACAGAGGTTCCTGCTTGGCTCAGACAGACAGACCCAAGTCTACTAGCCACGTGCTGGGTACTTACGCTGAGTAGGTCCTGGTCCTCTTGGTGGGGAGGGGGCTGGGCAGATCCCGCAGCAGGAGGTTGCCCCGCTCCCAGATACGGCTTCCCTCCCGCTGGAAGGGGAAGGTGGGCCACACTGGTGACTTGGGGGAGTGCAGGGGTGGCACCGTTGGCGGGGCGCTGGGGTCCGATGACATGTTGGGGCCAGCAGGCTCCTCCGTTTTGGAGATGGGTGAGTGGACAATGGAAGAAAAGGGCACCCAGGTGCGTGAGTCTTCTGCCTGTGACCTGAGGAGCAAAGGGGAGGATGGTTAAAGGCTGGGGGAGAAGGGGGTGGATTTTGTCAGGGACAGTTTGCTGTCAGGAATTCCTCCCTCTGCTCCCAGCCCCATGTCTGTGGGAGCAGCACCAACCCCCAGCACCAGGAATCACCCTGGCAAGTCTGTCCCAGATTGGAGCAATCCAGGATGTTCCAGCAAAACAGTTCCAAGGGAAAGAATGAGCCTGGTGTTTTGTTCCATTTTCCAGAATAATGCCACACATTAGAGATGAAGTTGTTAAAACACAAGAAAGAGAGCAAGGAGAAGGAGGTCTCCCCACTGCTGGAGGCTTCCTCAGTGCTCTGGGATTTAGGACAGAACCTCATACCCAAGCAGCAGCTCACTGCCCACCCAGGTGCATCCACCCCTATGAGGAAGGGACGGGGGGAGGCTATTGTAGGCTCACCAGTAGAACACGCAGCCCTCATGCACCTCGAACGAGCCATTGCACAAACAGGACCTCCTGGTGCTGCAGCCATCAGGGCTCCAATTTTTGGTTGGCCTCATGTGGTCTGAAAGGATTTAAAGCCCCAAGGGGCAGAAAACCCACAACCTTTGTCTGCCAGAAGATGTGTAAGACATGGTGATGGACCTTGACAGCCTGGGTGCTCACGAAGAACAGGAGCTAGAGCACATGTGGGCAAGGCTGTCCTCGCTGAAACATCCTGAACATGAAACTGGGAGGCATTCTGGTGTGTGATCAGCTCTGCAGCCACTTGCACAGAAAGCCTTTGCTTTGCCCATTTCTCCTCCCATCACTCGCTGTGTTTGATCCAGGGCACCTCCATCTCAGGGTGCCCCACACCAGTGGCTGCCTGGGGCATCATTCTTTGGGGGTGTTGGGTGGGGTCTCACCCATGGCAATCCCCTCTTGGGTTTGGGGGCTTCCCCACTGCCCCAGCCTGAGGAGCCTGACATCCAACAACATCATGGTCCCTTTCCTTGCCACCCCCTCCAGCCCTTCCCAACCCCCTAGGGCATGCAGCACCTTTGGGACAACACCTGCACACACTGGGAAACCCAGAGAATATTTAATTTGGTTTCTGACTCATCCATGGCCCCTTGAGAAGCAAAGGCCCTGAGGAGATGTGTAAAAGGGGGTCACCTCAGCTCCCAAATTAGCAGGCACCAAGCACATGGGAAAAGGTTTCTAGAGCAGATGGAGTTTTGGGGAGGGACCAGGCAACTCCTGTTCCTCCCACCCACTTCTGCTTGTTTGCCCTGCAAGGGGTTTGCCTAATGCCAAGCCCTGACCGCTGCCAGTCCCACTTTGGTGCCCATCCACATCTTAGCTGTTTTTCTAACCACTGCCCCCTCTCAGCCCTGCAAAGCTTCACTCCAAGGTCTGGGTGGCAGAGGCCACACTAGAGTCCCTCACCAAGGCAGAAGCCACTCTTTTCCTCCTGCCCTCTGAGACGACTTCCAGACAAAGCTGCAAACCCCTCTGAAACATCTGCCTTCACACCAAACCCTTCAATGCGCTTCAGCAGCTCCTCTCTGCCACGAAGCAACTGGAGCGGACACGCCTGCCTTCTGCTCCATGGCCCACCTCGCATCAGGGCTGCTCAGCTCCCAGCCCACAAGGCTCAGCATCTCCTTCCCTTGTCCCTGAGCTTGACATCTCCTTCCCCCACACCCAATCTCAGCATCTCCTTTCCCCCACACCCAAGGAGCTTGGAGAGGCTCAGGGAGCACCCAAGTGTGACATTCAAAAAGCTGGGGCGGCCACCGAGCTGCTCTTCAGTGCATCCCATCCAACAACTCTGCCTGTGCCAGCAAGCAGCCTGTCCGTTCCAGGCAGCAAAAAGTGTTGTGATCCCCAAACATCACTGCAGAATCCAGTGCCTTCCCAGGAGGTGTCTGGATGAGTGAGATGATCTGGGGGAAGCCTCGAGTTCTCTGCTGCATTATGGTGCTGCCACTATGAAAACCGCTTCACCGTAGAGCACCTCCTCTGTTCATGCTTTTGCTGACAAGGCCTTTTGGTTTCCCCACCAGATTAGGGACAAAGGAGGGTATTTAACCTGAGTAACCACGCTCAGAGCGAACTATTAGTATGCTGAGGGGGTTGGTTGGCACCAGGAGAAAGAGTTTCCTTCGGCGGGTCTGTGTAGGGCTGGAAAAATGGAAGTTTCCCAGAGGCAAAAGAAAAACAAGAGGAGAAAGGGTATGCAAGAGGGGAAGCCTTGCAGGGGCAAAATGGTGTGAGCAGATAAAATGGCAACTGAGAGTGGGTTTTGCCTGTGGGACCAGCTCATGTTGGGGTGCCCTGGAAGGCTCAGTGTTTGAGGGATGAGCTGTGGAGAGGAGAAGGAGAATGATGGACATCCCTGGGGGAGAGGAGGCGGATAGCCTGTTCCTGAGGCCGAAGTGCAACATCAGAGGGTGCCCTCCGAAGGCTTCTATTTGCCCTCCTGAGCTGAGCTTGCCCCACCTGGGAGAATGAGCTGGGCACCACTGCCCCCAGGCACTTTGAAGAACATGGAGGGGAGCAGCTGCATGGGGCAGCAGCTCACAGGGATGAGTATGGGGACAGGACAGGACATGACAAGGCTGTGGGATCACCATCCTTGGGGCCATGAAACCTCCAAGAGTAGCCTGCTTTAATCGAGGCATTGCACTTAACTTCTGCTTAGAGCAAGGGACGCCTGCCCATCCCATGTCCATGCCAAGGCTGGTCCCACGGCCAGCAGAGCTCTGCCCGGCTCCAGAGCCTGGCCCGAGCACCCCAGATTTGTGGGTCAGCCTTGAGGCCTGGGGGTTGAATGCCCAGCTTTGCCAGTGCCAGTGAAGCTGAGGCTGAGCGGGAGCTTAGGCACCACAGGGGGGCTCCGAGGCTCCCACCTCATTTAAATCCCCGCAGCAAACAAAGGGATCGAAGAAATTAAACTCAAAGCAAAAGCAGGCTGAGAGAACAGAGTAGACTCAAGATGGTCCTCGCCACTGTCTCCTCGCCTCCCAGCCCAGCTGGAGAGCAAGGAAAGCCTTTGCTGTCGTCCTGTCCTTCTTCCCTCCCTATGCTTACCCCACCATCCTCTCCCCAGCCCTGCTTCTGTCTTTCTCCATGCTGCGGCCTCAGCAGGCAACAAGGAGGGGGCACCTGGGGGACAGGAGGCTTTTTCCTCCTTTCTTCCATCACCAGTTGTCACCCTAACCTCCGCTGGGGCTGAGAGCATCTCTCTCCACCCCAGGCTCTCCTGGCCTGGCAGAAGCCACCCTTGTCACCGTGTCCACTCCACGCACGTACACAGCGCGGGGACAAAATCCGGGTCACTTGAGGAGGCAAAGCGGAGGCAAAGCAGAGGCAGCGGCAGCCCGGCTCTGCCGTGGGGCACAGGAAACCTTTCCAGCATAACCCCCTGCCACCATCACTGCAGGACCTCCACCCCATCTGCCGTCATCTGCTTTGCTCTGAGGGTTCCCTGGGGTGAACATTCCTCTGAGTCAAGGATTTTCATAAGCAGCACCCTGGAAGAATGCTCTTCATAAAAAAACACCCTCACCCTGCCCATCTTCTGCCCTCCTCCCCAAAGAAACCATCTCAGATTGAAACCCCAGAGCCCTCTGATGATGGGGCTTCCTTTGGCAGTGGCAGGCAGCTTTGCTATTATATTTTTTCAGAGGGCAGGCTCGTGAGTGGAGCTGACAGTCGGGAGCGCTCACAGGCGAACGCACAAAACCCAGGACAATTAAAGCAGACAGGCAGTAGACACATCAGCTTTTATCTCGAGATCCAAGCACCCCACTCATCACCACCCCCTGAAAGGTCTGCGGTTTATCAAACAAAATCACTGTCTTCCCCTCCATCTCTTGAAAACCAAACACATTGACTTGGGTGCTAGCTGCGACCTTGTTTAACTAAACATCCTTTCAAGGTCCCCCAGAAGGGGGGAAGGAGCCTTTTGAAGAGGCACCAGCCTCTGTCTGCCACTCCCCGTTCATTAGCTGCAACGAAGAAAAACCCCTCACGCGTCCCCTTGGCCCAGTGGTGGAATACATATTTAATTGGCCTAATCACCTAACCACCCTCGGCATGTCAGCCCTCCCATGCAGCAGCACTTCTTTGTGCTCCTTTCCATCCACCAGTACCCTCAGGCTGCAAGAACAGACAGACAGATGGACAGGTGTGTGCTCTGGTTTTGGACATAACCCTTCACCCAGCCCACTGTTGCCTTTACAGGCTGTTTCCTTTCATACTGCCACATCCCTTTGCAAATCCCTGTCTCAGATGCTGTCTGCCACCAGGCTCGGGTCTCCCAAGTGCCGCTGCTCCCCTGCCCCAGCCGAGGAGCCAGAGGTTATTTTCCCTCTGATGCCTTTTCCAGCGAGCTCCCACACCAGCTGTTCACCATCACGTTCTCTCCATCCCTCATTGCATGCCCCCAGTTTAGAAGTCAGGTTTACCTCCCTGCTCCTTCCAGCCCCATAGCAAAAAGGACTCCATATGTCAAAAAGGCAGCCCCCATCTCCTCACCCCACAGAGCAGGGAAAGTGATGTTCTGGCCTGTAGCCATCCTCAGCGAGGCTGATGCCCCCCCAGACCCAGCCTGTCTGTCTAGACATGGGCTGGAACAGACAAGAGATACTCGCTTCTAGACATGGAAGCGTGTCCCCAGAGCCCGATGCAAAACCAAAAAAAAAAAAAAATCCCATTTTTCGGCTGCTTGGCACATTTACACACCAAGGGGACCACAAACAATGTGGTGGCCAGCAGAGACCCCGAATTGGCATCTCCCAGGGGTTTGCCATAAAGGGCAGGAACCAGTTGGGGAACCAGGATGGTTCCAGGCAGGAATTACCACAAGCAGGGCTATTGCAGTGCTCATTTCTCCATCTTCCCTTGGTGTCTGGCAGGTTTTTATAAATGCTGTCTCTGTCCGATGCTAATGAAAGCCTCTCAGCCTCCCTCACCCCATAAGCCTTCTTTTGCTTACTGGATCATGCTGGTATGAGTTAAATACCAAGCAGAGCAGTTTCCTCGCCTAGCCTGGATGTTAAAAGCCCCTTTGCTGAGACAAATTAACTACAGGAAAAATAAACCAAGTGGTTTTGGGGGCAATACACACTGACAGCGTCCCCTCCCCAGGTAAGCCAATCACACTCACAATTCCAGGGATCTTTGCGGAGATAGTGTCGCCTACAATACAGGTTGCTTAGCGCTAAAATATGAATGTCACCTTTATGGATTGATTATAAAAAGCTCCTTCAGTCAGTGCGGGGCTGCCCATTCCTCAGGGAGGCCACGGAGGAGAGCAAGCAGGCTGCCAGATGCAAAGGGGAAGGAAAAGGAGAAACCATCATGGAGTCTTGATTTACCTTTTATGCATATATGCATAATCAATACTCCCAAATACCAAGTTTGTGGGATTTGGGTTTTTTGTTATGTGTTTTGGGTTTGGGATTTTTTAATTTGAATAGTGCCTCTTCAAAGACCTGCTGCGAGCATCCTCATCCATGTCCTTCCTTCCTCCTTTGTGGATCTAACTTGCCATCTGCAGGAATGAATAGGGCAGCCAGTCCCGGAGAAGCCCCATTTCAACCCCCTATCATTATCAGCCTGCTTTATAAGACAGGTTCTTTTATAGATCGCCCTTCCCCCACCCCAAGTCTGAGCAGTAGGTCCCAGCTCCCTGGCAAAATCCCGGCTTTCTGCCCCCAGCCAAAGCAGACACGCAACGTTGCTGCCACCACCCCCAGAGGAGTTATTGTTCCTGCAGCTGGTGGGGAATAACCAAACCGGAGGAGCTAAATCACGCTTCACCCTCACACCTCTCCGCTGTTGAAGGGGAAAAGCAGCTTTGAAAGAAAAAGGTGAAGTTTAACCTCCAGCTACAATGGCCCAGAAAATGTGGATGGCCATTGTGTGTCCCCTTACCTCCTTAGAAGTGACAGGCTCCCTGGAGATGTGCTCTGCAAAGCATTGGTGCTCTTCCAGGGCCAAATGCTCCTCCACTACCTTGCAAGGAGCAGCGGTCTCGCCTGCAGCTTGCTCCGGGCTCCGGGAGGGTTGTTTCTCCGGCTGGCTGGCTGCCTGCTGGCTGCCTGCTGATGGATCTGCGGTATCTGATGTGTCTATGATGTGAGACACACACACACACACAGAGACGCATCCACACGCCTTCTCCTGACGTCAGGGCCAGGCCAGGGGGAGCGGGCAGGTGGGAGGGATCAGCCTGGTCATTTCTGAGCCAGACTGAAAGGAATGAGTCAGTACAGGGGGGTTGAAGAGGCTGAGGGAGGCATTTCTCCGGTTATGCAAAGTGATGTGCATCGGTAGCACGGCCGAACGCAATGGGGCAGCCCCCCAGCCTGCAGGGATAGGGAATGGGAAGTCGCCAGTAGGGGAGATGGTGCCAGAATGATACGTCTGGACCAGGAGGGATCCCTCAAAACAGGTTGAACCTCTCCCCCCATCATCTCAAGTCCCACTGGTGCCGCTACAGCCACTCTCCATGCCTGCCCAAGCCTCCAGCCCCCCAGCACCCATGCCTGCCATGGTCACCCCCCAGTACAGCAGGGAAGCACATAAATCCACTCCACCATCCCACTCTCCTGCTCCAAGTTTGCAGTTGCCACAAATCCAGGGTATTCCAAAGGGTGTAATTTCTGGCAGTGCACTATGCCAACCCCCTGAGACCAAAAAGCTTTCCTGATTCTCCCTTTGCCAGCGTGGCCATGCTGAGAAGAACCATCTCCATGGTCAGACGCAACATCATAACTTGGCCCGAGACTTTCTCTCATGGGTGCACGCCGCAATGTGGTGAGGATGGAAATCAATCGTCTGCTGCATTCACTGGGGAATAGGGTGAGCAGTAATGGGGTTTAAATTGCAAGGAGCAAGATTGATGCTAGACATCAGGAAACGCTTTCTAACAGAACAGACAGTTAATTACTCAAGTAGATTGCCTTGGGAAGCACCAGAGACTCCATCACTGGATGTTTTTAAGAATGGGCTGGGTAGGCACCCTTTGTGGGGAATTTAGGTGATATTGGCTTCATTTTGGAGGAGAAGGGTGGACAAAACCAGCCTCTTACCATGCAGGTCCCTGTGATCCTGGAAGGCCTTATGAGGAACAGCTGAGAGAGCTGGGGTCGTTTAGCCTGGAGAAGAGGAGGCTGAGGAGAGACCTCATTGCTCTCTACAACTACCTGAAAGGAGGTTGTGGAGAGGAGGGTGCTGGCCTCTTCTCCCAAGTGACAAGGGACAGGACAAGAGGGAATGACCTCAAGATCTACCAGGGGAGGTTTAGGCTGGACACTAGGAAAAAAATTTTCACAGAAAGGGTCACTGGGCACTGGCAGAGGCTGCCCAGGGAGGTGGTTGTGTCACCTTCCCTGGAGGTGTTTAAGGCACGCGTGGATGAGGTGCTAAGGACCGTGGTTTAGTGTTTGGTAGGAATGGTTGGTCTCTTCCAACCTGGTTATTCTATGATTCTATGATTCTAAGAACCCCAAACAATGCTGTGCCAGTGCTGCAAAGAGCTGTCAGGGGTGCCTTGTGATGCTGGGTAGTTTTAGGTTGCTTTTGGTTTCTTAAACACGACTCTTTCCTTGAGTCATTCAAAGTAGTTGAAGGCACTGGTGCCAACCAGGCCTGTTCTGCCAGCAGGGGCTACAGTTATTCCACCAACAGCCCACCTGGGGCTACGGGGTGGCGTACAAGCTGTGTGGCAAGCCACAAGGCAGGGTGCAGGGTCAGAAGATAGGGTGGTGTGACTGTTCTGCCTGGTTGTATCCATCCATCCATACATCCATCCATACATCCAGGCAGCTCGGAGTTGATCCATGGCTGTCCTAGGGACTTTGGCAGAGGGACTAGGTCACAGAGCAGTTGTGTCTTTCCTGTCAATGAACTATAGTGTGGCAAAAAGTTTCCACAGACAGAAGAGACCAGCCCATGGACCACCAAGAAGCACTGAAACCCCAAGTGCTGATGGATTCTGCCATTGCCCAACACAATCTGTGGCATTTAAAGGAGTTTCCGTGACAAAATAGGAGCCCTGCTCAAGCTCTACAGCTTCCACAAGGCTCATCTCCCCACTCTACCCCTCAAAACCTTGCAAAAGAAGATGAAGAGAAACCCAGCCAGCTCTCAGTCTCCACTGTGAGTTCCTCCTGAGATGGCCCACCCTCAACTGAGGCACAGCTCTGCACATCCAGCCCAGGAAGGCTGTAAGCTGGAAACAGCTGGAGGCCAGAAGAATGCTGGAAACATGTGGTATGGGCATGCCCTCTTCTTCCCCAGATGTTCTATGTTCATTTAACATTTGTACATTGAATATCATAAATACCTGTACTTCCTTGCCTGAATTGTGGTACAGCAGGGTTAGACATGTGTCCACATCAGAACTTGACTCTCTCACAGAGTCACTAAAGGCTCTTGATGGAAAAAAGCATGGAGAACCTGAAGTTCCTTTGACTGGAAGGTGGCTCTGGGCATGCGCTGCAGCAGAGGAAGCAGAGATTCTTAAGCATGCAAAAAATGATAAAAGGAGAAGAGGGGAAGCTTTGATCAAACAGAGAGTGGGAGTGGGGGTGCTGGAGATGCCTGCAGAGATGGAAGCAAAGGCAGGAGCACGGAGGACTTTGTACATAAGAAGATACGTCATTCCTTTGGAGTCAATCAAAGGAGGGCCAAAGCAGGCTAGATGCAAATGATTGCTCACCTCCTCCAGTGCCCCTGAGCCAGTTTTCCCCAACAGCCATGGGGATGTGGGGGCAGAGGAGATCTTAAACAAGATAATTTGAGAGTTCCTTTCATTTTCCTCCCAGTTTCTGAGCCTTCAGGTAACTTTGAATAGTATCTTCCAGTTTTCCTGTATGATTGTGAGAATGAGAAATGTCTGGGATCTTCTCTGAGTCATGGAAAGATCCTTCTGCAATCCCTAGTTTCCAGCAGCTGAAGTTCCAAAAAATCTAACAACTGAGAGCCACGCTCCCAAGTTTTGGAAAAGCCCCAGTACTGCTGAGAGATTTTATGGTGATGTATGAAAAGGTGTGTACAAATGCTGCAGCTTAGTGGATATTCATTGTGTCAGTACTTCAGAAACAAAAAGAGATCACTCAGCAAAATGAGGCTGTTCCCACAGTGTCCAACATCAAGATTCCTTAACTGCAGTGTTATATATAGTGCAACTTGGAGCACAATTGTTAGCTGAATCAAGACAACACCCAGGTTTTACAGGGCAAAGTTTGGCTTTGGTTTGTATTTTTACATTGGAGATGGTGCTCATGAAATACAGAATTCCTCCAGGGAGAAAATCTACGGAGCAACATCCATTACAAGTAGGAAGGTCCAAGTGTCGGGTTCTGCACCTCAGAAGGAACAAGCCCCTCTGCCAGTTCAGGTTAGAGGTTGGCCAGCTAGAAGGCAGCTCTGCGGAGAAGGAGCTGGGAGTACTGCTGGACAACAAGTTGATGATGAGCCAGCAATGTGCCCTCATAGCCGATATCCTGGGGTGCATTAAGAAGAGTGTGACCAGCAAGTCAAGGGAGGTTATCCTCCCTGTCTACCCTGCCCTAGTGATGTTGCATCTGGAATAGTGTCCATTTTGGGGCTTTCCAGCTCAAGACAGACAAGCAACTACTGGAGAGAGTCAATCAGAGGGACTGGAGCATCTCTCTAATGAGGAAAGGCTGAGACCTGTTTCTGTTAACCCTGGAGAAGGGAGGACTGAGAGGGGGTCTTATCAATGTTTATAGATTTATAAGGGGCAGGTATCAGACTCTTCTCAGTGGTGCCCAGTGATAGGACAAGATGCAATGGGTGCAAGTTGGAACATAGGAAGCTTTACTGTGAGGGTGATGGAGCACTGAAACAGGCTTCACTCAAAGTTTGTGGAGTCTCCTTTTTAGGAGATATTCAGAATTTGCCTGGACACATTCACCTGCTCTAGGTGAACCTGCTTTAGCTGGGAGGNAGGATGGCTAACGATATCCTGGGGTGCATTAAGAAGAGTGTGGCCAGCAAGTCAAGGGAGGTTATCCTCCCTGTCTACCCTGCCCTAGTGATGTTGCATCTGGAATAGTGTCCATTTTGGGGCTTTCCAGCTCAAGACAGACAAGCAACTACTGGAGAGAGTCAATCAGAGGGACTGGAGCATCTCTCTAATGAGGAAAGGCTGAGACCTGTTTCTGTTAACCCTGGAGATGGGAGGACTGAGAGGGGGTCTTATCAATGTTTATAGATTTATAAGGGGCAGGTATCAGACTCTTCTCAGTGGTGCCCAGTGATAGGACAAGATGCAATGGGTGCAAGTTGGAACATAGGAAGCTTTACTGTGAGGGTGATGGAGCACTGAAACAGGCTTCACTCAAAGTTTGTGGAGTCTCCTTTTTAGGAGATATTCAGAATTTGCCTGGACACATTCACCTGCTCTAGGTGAACCTGCTTTAGCTGGGAGGTGAGACTGGATGATCTCCAGAGGTTTCTCCCAACCCCAACCATTCTGTGATTCTGTGTGTCTAACTTCTATCTCCTCCTATTTCTTCCTCTGCCATCAGAAGAGGAATTAGTCTCTTTTGTGAAAAGTACCTACAAATCCCTGCAGAAAACCTCCACTCCAGCTAAAGGTCAAGCCTTGCACTTCCAGACTTCCATGAGGTCAGGACAGAACAGCAAGGGATGTGGCACATGTGCTAGCAAAACTGTGCCGCACCGAGATTAGCGCAGCCACGACTATAGTGCAGGAGAAAGGAGCCTTTGTAAGGCTCCCTGAAGTAGGACGAGAACAGCAAGAAACACCGGGGATTTGGGTTGAGGTGTTCTGATAGAGTAGTGTCTCCTGCATTGGCAGCAGAGTTCCTTGCTGAGATGGGAGATGCTGCTCCAAGAAAAATGCTGTTCTTCTCAGGTGACAGGAGAAAATTAGGTCCCGGGCCCCCAGTTTAATAGAAACACACTAAACACGTGCAGATTAACCGTGTTTATTCAAAAAGAAAAAGAAAAACCCAACTCAACAGATTCTGGTGGAACAAGAGTAATCGCAAAGAGATAAGAAACAACTTGGCCAAGACAGGTATCCTGTTAATGAGGCCTAACCACGGGATTTGCAACCTCATTTTCCCCTTTCCTGCTTCAAGACAGCTCAACATTTAATGATTTCTTATCTAAAACACTCATTACGGTACCACCATGTGCTGCTGGCGGGAATGACACACTTAGCACTTGCATCAAAGCCGTTACGCTGACAGTGCAGTTTTCACTGTCAGCCAGAGATGTTTGGTTTTCCTGGCGAATCTTTTTTTAAACATACTTCAAACAACCTCCTTTCATTTTCCCCAAGAAATTTCAGACATAGGCACACCCCCTTCTTTTCCACCATCCTTCATGCTGTTTTTCTTGCTGCAGAAGGCACTGAGGTCTGTGAAAATCTGTTTTTTTTACTGCTAATTAACACTCAGAATAAATTATTCCAGCTCTATGTGATGGCAATTTGTACCTGATAATAACCTGGACCTAAGTGCTGGGCAGTCACTGCTGTAAAAATACTTTCCACGTACAAACAGGCTATAAGAGCACCTGGGTTTGCTGGATAAGTAGATAAATGGCTGAAATATCAGCTTCCAGAGAGGCACAAATGCTGATCTCTGCTGCCCTGTCAGGACTGAAACTTATGAAAATGATAAACAAAAGGGCAGTAACTGCAATTATGGATTATTTCAGGTGAGCCAGTAGTGGTGACAGAGTAATACAGTGGACGAGGAAGGGTGGTGGGGGCAGGTACTCACACAGAATCATGGAATCATTAAGGTTGGAAAAAACCTCTACCTTCATCAAGTGCAATGGTCAGTCCAACAGCACCATGCCTACTAAACCATGTCTGTAAGTGCTGTGGGGTTCAGTAGGGGAGACAGACTGCAGAATACGTCAACAGAATAAAGGGAGCTTGTCCTTGGCATGCCCCATGCAGGCCTGAGAAGAGAAACTTACAGTGTGTGATATCAACCTTGAACAATGGCCAGACATGAATACAGAAACCGAACAAAGGAAGCAGTATCTGGATGGTCACATATGCGATCAAGACTTGAATCAAGGCAGCAACAGACTTAATCAATCATAATAGCGAAATAGACACATAGACAGTTATAACTAACCAATAGCATAATGAATAGGTGTGCGTAAACCAGATCCTGTAAATTATAAGATGGTCTTTGGAGCTAATAAAGGCCTCCATTTTAACACCTATCTGGAGTCCACCTCATTGTCCATTCCTGCAAGTGCCCACACTTTGGGTGGGATCTTTTCTTCTGTACGCTCTGCTCAGATTCACAGTACACAGCGCCATGTGCAAGCCTGAATAAGCTGACCTGGAGGGAAGTTTAACCAAAGGGGTTAACTTTTAACACTGTAGTACAGGCTACTAAACACTACTGATTCACAGGGCTACTGTCTTAAAAAGACAGTTGAGGTCCTCTTGACATGTTTACAAGAATCATAGAATCCTTCAGGTTAGAAAACACCTCCAAGATCGATTCCAACCATCAGCCCAACACCATCATGCCTACTAAACCATGTCCTGAAGTGCAACGTCTACACACTTTGAACACCTCCAGGCATAGTGACTCAACCATTTCCCTGGGCAGCCTGTGCCAATGATTCACTGCTTTCAGTAAAAAACATTTTCCAAATACCTAATCTGAACATCCCCCGGCACAGCTTGTGGTCATTTCTTCTCTTCCTATTGACTGTCACTTGGAAGAAGAGACCAACACCCACCTCGCTACAACCTCCTTTTAGGCAGTTGTAGAGAGTGATAAGATCTCCCCTCAGACTTCTCTTCTCCAGGCTAAACAAACACAATCTCTTTGGAGATGATACCGTCTTGTGCGCAGTGTGATTTGTGCTGGACAGATGTCTCTGCTTCTGTGATCCCCTCAGTTTGCAGCCTTTCCCCATTTCAAAAGCAAGGTCAGGCAGAGCTGGAGCCAGCTCCAAATCATCAAGAGTTCTGACTGTTGTGAAGTTCACAATAACATTAAAATTAGTCCTTGGAAAAGTCACAGAATATACATAAATGGGGAAATGTACACGCCTGTAAAGTGGGAAATCCATTCTGTCCCCAGCTCTCGTCTCGCTGCACATGATCAATGGAGATCGCTCCCTCATGTTGCCCAGGCCTGATAAAGTGTCCTCGTTGTCTAAAACTCCCAAATGAGTCTTGGAGAGTTTATTCACTTGCATTTTTGGTATCAAGATATTTGAGGAACAGAACAATCAGAAAGCACAGAGGCTGCAGAAGTCTGGCATCCAGCTGGTGCTTCAGAANTACTGCTAATTAACACTCAGAATAAATTATTCCAGCTCTATGTGATGGCAATTTGTACCTGATAATAACCTGGACCTAAGTGCTGGGCAGTCACTGCTGTAAAAATACTTTCCACGTACAAACAGGCTATAAGAGCACCTGGGTTTGCTGGATAAGTAGATAAATGGCTGAAATATCAGCTTCCAGAGAGGCACAAATGCTGATCTCTGCTGCCCTGTCGGGACTGAAACTTACGAAAATGATAAACAAAAGGGCAGTAACTGCACTTATGGATTATTTCAGGTTATCCAGTAGTGGTGACAGAGTAATACAGTGGACGAGGAAGGGTGGTGGGGGCAGGTACTCACACAGAATCATGGAATCATTAAGGTTGGAAAAAACCTCTACCTTCATCAAGTGCAATGGTCAGTCCAACAGCACCATGCCTACTAAACCATGTCTGTAAGTGCTGTGGGGTTCAGTAGGGGAGACAGACTGCAGAATACGTCAACAGAATAAAGGGAGCTTGTCCTTGGCATGCCCCATGCAGGCCTGAGAAGAGAAACTTACGGTGTGCAATATCAACCTTGAACAATGGCCAGACATGAATACAGAAACTGAACAAAGGAAGCAGTATCTGGATGGTCACATATGCGATCAAGACTTGAATAAAGGCAGCAACAGACTTAACCAATCATAACAGCGAACTAGATGCATGGACAGTTATAACTAACCAATAGCATAATGAATAGGTGTGCGTAAACCAGATCCTGTAAATTATAAGATGGTCTTTGGAGCTAATAAAGGCCTCCATTTTAACACCTATCTGGAGTCCACCTCATTGTCCATTCCTGCAAGTGCCCACACTTTGGGTGGGATCTTTTCTTCTGTACGCTCTGCTCAGATTCACAGTACACAGCGCCATGTGCAAGCCTGAATAAGCTGACCTGGAGGGAAGTTTAACCAAAGGGGTTAACTTTTAACACTGTAGTACAGGCTACTAAACACTACTGATTCACAGGGCTACTGTCTTAAAAAGACAGTTGAGGTCCTCTTGACATGTTTACAAGAATCATAGAATCCTTCAGGTTAGAAAACACCTCCAAGATCGATTCCAACCATCAGCCCAACACCATCATGCCTACTAAACCATGTCCTGAAGTGCAACGTCTACACACTTTGAACACCTCCAGGCATAGTGACTCAACCATTTCCCTGGGCAGCCTGTGCCAATGATTCACTGCTTTCAGTAAAAAACATTTTCCAAATACCTAATCTGAACATCCCCCGGCACAGCTTGTGGTCATTTCTTCTCTTCCTAT
Organism: Piaya cayana; assembly: GCA_013389865.1. Classification (NCBI taxonomy): domain Eukaryota; kingdom Metazoa; phylum Chordata; class Aves; order Cuculiformes; family Coccyzidae; genus Piaya; species Piaya cayana. The sequence goes on from WAAB01017758.1 coordinate 31,311, forward strand.
TGACTGTCACTTGGAAGAAGAGACCAACACCCACCTCGCTACAACCTCCTTTTAGGCAGTTGTAGAGAGTGATAAGATCTCCCCTCAGACTTCTCTTCTCCAGGCTAAACAAACACAATCTCTTTGGAGATGATACCGTCTTGTGCGCAGTGTGATTTGTGCTGGACAGATGTCTCTGCTTCTGTGATCCCCTCAGTTTGCAGCCTTTCCCCATTTCAAAAGCAAGGTCAGGCAGAGCTGGAGCCAGCTCCAAATCATCAAGAGTTCTGACTGTTGTGAAGTTCACAATAACATTAAAATTAGTCCTTGGAAAAGTCACAGAATATACATAAATGGGGAAATGTACACGCCTGTAAAGTGGGAAATCCATTCTGTCCCCAGCTCTCGTCTCGCTGCACATGATCAATGGAGATCGCTCCCTCATGTTGCCCAGGCCTGATAAAGTGTCCTCGTTGTCTAAAACTCCCAAATGAGTCTTGGAGAGTTTATTCACTTGCATTTTTGGTATCAAGATATTTGAGGAACAGAACAATCAGAAAGCACAGAGGCTGCAGAAGTCTGGCATCCAGCTGGTGCTTCAGAAGCCAGACAAGATGGGAGGTCAAGACAACATTTATTTTGAACCTTACATGGAAACTTCAGAAGGGACCAGATAACCAACAAGATAGGGCCCAGTAAAGGACTGTGAGGAGCGTGTGTGAGGGGAGGACACCTATTGTAATTAGCACTGGGGGATGTAATTAATGTGCATGATTTTTATGAGAAATATAATACATATGCATCAATTCAGTGTACAGAAAACTGCCACTTGTTACCATCAGGATACACAGTGGGTGGAACACGTAGAAGAGGATAGAGATGAGGCTGGTGAAGGGGCTGGAGCACAATTCTTACAAGAAGTGGCTGAGGGAAGTGGGATTGTTTAGCCTGGAGAAAATGAGGCTGAGGGGAGACCTTATTGCTCTCTACAACCAGAAAGGAGGTTGTAGGGAGGTGAGTGTTGCCACTTCTCAGAAGTTACAGGGGACAGGACAAGGGGAATGGCCTCAAGCTGTGTCAGGGGAGGTTTAGACTGGACATCAGGAAAAGTTCTTCACTGAAAGGATCACTGGACACTGGCAAAGGCTGCCCAGGGAGGTGGTTTTGGGTTTTGTCCCCATCCCTGGAGGTGTTTAAAATATGGGTAGAC
>WAAB01017758.1:37230-82749 GCA_013389865.1 Piaya cayana
TGCCTCACCACTCTCATAGTGAAGAAATTCTTCCTTATGTCTAGTCTAAATCTGCCTCTCCCCAGTTTATACCCATTGCCCCTAGTCCTATCACTACAAGCTTTTGTAACAAAGTCCCTCCCCAGTTTTCCTGCAGCCCCTTCAGGTACTGGAAGGTTGCTATAAGGTCTCCTCAGATCCTTCTCCAGGCTGAACAAACCCAACTCTCTCAACCTGTCCTTCTGTAGTCTTCTTTTGAAAAGGTGTGTGTAGTATATAAACTTGATATAACCTGGTGGGTTGCTTGATTTATAGGTGGGTTGCTTGATTTATAGGTGGGTTGCTTTTTAATTTCTTTTCTTTGAACAGGTTGTATACAATGTTGGCCTCTGCATCTGCCTGTATGATATCACAAAGCTGGAAGATTCCTACATATTCCCTGGAGATGGTGCATCACATACCAAAGGTAGATTCTTATCCTCAGTTATATAATTTTGCAGAAGTTTAGTGATCTGGAAATGTAAACTGAGTTCAATTTTTAGGGAAAGTATGTTTAAAGGAACTTACTGACCTTTATAGCCCCAGCTCTGTTCTTTTTGGGAGAGCAAGAGGAACTTGGCACAAATCTTTTCCCTTTGCACTTTTGGAGTACAAATACAGCTTTTAATGGCCTGTTTGCCTTCAGCAGTCCCTCTCTGCTCTACAATTAGAGCCACTAGTGTGGAATAACGAAGGGGTTAATTTAATTTAAGATGATTGAAGATCTGCCCATAGAAAATAATTCTGCATTTGTCTGGTATTTTTTCTTATCAGAGCTTGTTTTCCCTAGCTAGAATGTTGGAATGTGTTTCTAAATATAATGTTCACACAGCATTTGATGCTGTTTTCCTAGTTGGAAGGTTTGCTGCGTTTTCATTTGAAATGTAGACAGATCTGGTTCAGCACACACTTCTAATGGCTTTTTTATTTAAATAAGGAATGACTAATGTCTTTACTTTGACTTTTGGCAAGCCTGTCTGAGTGAAAACTGGAAGTAAATGCATAAAATAAAATTTTATCTTTCTTTTTTTTCTAAAGGTAAGGTAAGTTTCTTTAAATAATTTTGAAAGGGGTACATTTTTCTACCTTTAGTTTTTAGTGTGGAAGTGTAGCTTGAGCACATGAAATGTTTCCTGTTAGAAGGGAACTGGACTGACTGTATGTGGCTTTCCCTTGTCTAAGCATTAATTCCACTTGTTCCCTCCAAATAAAAAGCTTCTCTAGTGCTGAAGGAGGATGTCAGGCTTTCCTGCTTGTTGTAATCTCCATTCACCTTCTTAACTTTGAATTACCCCTTGAACTGAAATGAGAAAATACGTTCTCTCTGAGCTTGGGAAGAGGTCTCCTACTTTCAGAATCTGGGGGAGCGCTTTGATAACTCTGCTGCAATAACTAGCAGCTTTTAATGTACTGCCTGATTTTATGTAAAAGAGGAGCGCCGAGTATGGACAGCTAGAATGACATCAATTTGTTCATAAGAATCGTTTGGCTAAGATTGTCATAATATTCTTAGAATTATAAATGCAAGATGCTTAGTTAGAAATGTTTTATTTAACCTGGATGAAAAGCTTTAATTACGTTGGAGAATCTTATCTGCTCTGATAACATTTGATATTAAATACTCCATTTAAAGAAAATACAGTATTGCTGACAAAGATAAAAGGAGCAGAAATGTTACGAGAAAGTATAATTTCAGCTGAAAGTATAATTTCTTGGCCTTGAAGTGTTGTGCAGGAATGCTGTCATCACAACTTAAGCAGAAGCCATGCTTTCTGTTCTTCATCTTGCAGTTTCATTCTGTGAGTGTAAACTCTTGAAAGACTGAAGAGCTGAGAACAGAACACTGCTGATCAACTGCTATCAGCATTCATACACGACAGTTAGGAATCAGAACTTTCATTCCCCTTTTTCTGTCTAGTTGGTGCCTGTAAGGAAACTAAAAGAAACTGGGGAGGCATTTTAGAGGGTGTGTAGGAGCTGGGATTTCATTTTAGTGGCTGCCACCCTGTGGAACGAGTATAGTTCACTAACATGGACCTAACATTAATGATGTGTTTTCTTTTAAGTGCATTTCCGCTACGTGGTCTTCCATCCCTTCCTGGATGAGATTCTGATCGGACAGATTAAAAGCTGCAGCCAGGATGGCGTTCACGGTAAACCGCAACTTCTAACGTTGGGGGCATATGAGCTGTGGAACTGTTGGGTCTTTTGCGATACTGTGATTGCCGGTCGTACGGGGCTGTCTGTGCACTTGCTAAAGGCTGTTACCGGCCTCCAGGGCTGCTCTGATCTGAGGGAGGTTGGTAGAGTGAGCCTGGCAGCTTCCTCTGCTCTTGTTGGTTTTGTCTCCACTCCCCTTTGTCCTTCACATGCATGCCCAAGTCATACAGGCAAAACCCATCTGGAGCTTAGGCAGCGTTCATTTTCTTGCTTGAGTTAACAGAACTTGATTTTTTTTTTTTTTTAATTAAAGCCGTAGTCTCGGCTTGTCTTGGTCTGATATGTCTTCCCTGGAGTTCTGTGCAAATTCATGTACCTGAAAGCACGGTGGAGAAATGTCTTTGTGAGCACAAAAGCGCTGTCAGATTCCTGGAATACATAATTGATGAGCTGCTTTCCTTTCTTGTAGGAGCCTTCGTGTGCATGAGCTCCTCTGCTCAGTTGTTAAGTTAGGACAGTAAGATTATCGTGGCTGCATATGCTTAATTCGGCATGTCCACTCTGATCAAATTCAGCGTCATGAGTCTCAGGGGGGAGGTGGGGGCTGTTCTAACTTTATATTGGCCTTTATTTAACGTGTTGCATCTGTGATTTGTAAGCTCTTTTCTGTCACGGACCTCTATAGCATCTGACTCATTTCTTGGAACGCTTTCATTTCCAATCCTGCTCTGAACAGCCTTTTCCTTTCGCAGCAGGCCTGAAGACTGTGCCCTCTGTTGCTGTTTGTACTTTCAGCTGGGTGGTTTCTTTGCTGCCAACTGAAATTGAGCTCAAAGAATAGTTCCTGCATGATCTCACATGTCCATCCTGAAAGAGGAAGGAGAACCAGTCTAGAAATGCATTTTAGGAATTGCTGTGGTACATCATTTGCACAGAATCGTTTCAGTCTTCATCAAATTCTTTTCTCTGCAGTTTCTATTGGATTCTTTGACGATATTGTCATCCCACCAGAATCCCTGCAGCAGCCAGCGAAGTTGTATCCTTTGATCACCTTGGATAACTTTACTACTTCATTTGAAAAGATTGTGCAGTGCTGGCCCCACAGGCATTCAGGGCTGCAACAATGAAGGTGCTCAGCGGCAGAAGCTGAGCCGTTGTGTCGGGCAAGTCCCGCAGACCGTTATCACAGCTAGACAGGCCTCACGCTTATTCGGTTTTGCAGGATCATTGTGCCCACTGATAGTGATGAATGGCAGCGTCCCCTGAACAACTGTGCTGTAATCCCTGCCTCTGGTCTTGGCCGCTGCTGAAGACAGAGTGACGGGTTTACCGCATCGTGTAATGTCTGGATATAGCGTGTGCCTGATGTTATGTTATTGTGGTAAGCGAGGTCCTCTTACAAGGGGTTTTGCTTGTTTGGGGGTCTCTTTCTGTGGGGTAACCCCAGCTCTGCCCAGCAGAGTGTTTCCACCTTGAAGCGGAAAGTCAGAAACAGGGTGAAGGTCCTGGTGTTGTCCAAAAATGTGGATCTGTTACTTGGTTTGCAATAATGCAATAACTACATCACCAAGAGAGACATTCTTTATTCAGGTTTGTGCAAGTCCTGGGTGCTTGGAGGTTTTTCCCCCCTCAAATCAAGCACAATTCAAGGGGTTTGTTGCCTTCATTTATTCACAAAATTACACAAAGCCATACATTATTCATCATGCATATAATCACATATTTACATGCAATTATAAATGCCAAGTCATTTCTTGCTCCTTCTGCGTGTGTTCTAAAGCGGGGGAGTGTCTTTTAGGGGTGTTTGGTGGTCACCACCCCAAAAACTACCTGCCGTGTTCACCCACCAGTCATCTCTTCACAATCTCTTCACAATTATTGGCAGCATCTCTAAACCGCTGGCTTGGAACTTCTTTATTCGATTTAAGTTTCCAGCCCCCTTTCAAAAGTCATGCAAATAACAACAGAACAGGATGGTTTGGGTTGTAAGGGACCTTAAAGATCATCCAGTCCCAACCCCCCTGCCATGAGCAGGGACACCTCCCACCAGACCAGGCTGCCCAAGGCTCCACCCAGCCTGGCCTTGAACGCCAGCAGCAACCGGCACCAGTGCCTCACCGCCCTTATCGTGAAGAATTTTTTCCTCATGTCTCATCTGAAATCTTCCTCCCTTCAAATTTAAAGTNAGTCATCTCTTCACAATTATTGGCAGCATCTCTAAACCACTGGCTTGAAACTTCTTTATTCGATTTAAGTTTCCAGCCCCCTTTCAAAAGTCATGCAAATAACGACAGAACAGGATGGTTTGGGTTGTAAGGGACCTTAAAGATCATCCAGTCCCAACCCCCCTGCCATGAGCAGGGACACCTCCCACCAGACCAGGCTGCCCAAGGCTCCACCCAGCCTGGCCTTGAACGCCAGCAGCAACCGGCACCAGTGCCTCACCGCCCTTATCGTGAAGAATTTTTTCCTCATGTCTCATCTGAAATCTTCCTCCCTTCAAATTTAAAGTTATTCCCCCTCATCCTGTCGCTTCGAGACCTTGTAAAAAGGTCCCTCCCCAGCTTTCCTGTAGCCTCTTCAGAATGAAAATCCGCAACTCTCTCAGCCTGTCTTCATAGCAGAGGTGCTCCAGCCCTCTGATCATCTTTGTAGCCCTCCTCTGCACCTGTTTCCAACAGTTCCATATCCTTCTTGTGTTGGGGATTCCAGAGCTGGACACGGTGCTCAGGTGGGGTGTCACGAGAGAGGAGTAGAGGGGCAGAATCGCCTCCCTCTCCTTGCTGGTCACGCTTCTTGATGCAGCCCAGGATGTGGTTGGCTGCCTCAATTAGATATTGTGCATTGCCGGCTCAGTAAGATAGACCATTATCTAACCATACAGCTGAACTAACTTTAATCCCTTACTGCAAAAAACACAAGAGATGATAATCACTAGCTGGGACTTGTCTTGTATAGGTCTCCTGCCTGTCTGATGATCCTGAGATACTTCTAGTGTGTTAAAAATACCATGGGCTTTTACCAACACTGGGCTAGTCTTGTGGTGACAAAGGACAGTGCATTGTGGCTTGAGAAACAGTTGTGAAAAGTCTTTGAATTGGGTCTTTTCCCAGAACTGTCAAGAAGTGATCTGTTAGGCTGAGCGCTGATTGATTTTTTTTTTTTTCAATCCTTAACCCTGGATGTGGCCAGCGATGAAGCAGAGCAGGTGTGGGTGTGGGAATATGAGACGGAAGAAGGGGCTCATGATCTTTACATGGACATTGGGGAGGAGATACGCTTCCGAGTTGTGGATGAAACGTTTGTTGATACGTCACCGACAGGACCGAGCTCTGCAGAGGCTTCTACTTCAAATGCCACAGAAGAAGTCCAGAAGAAAGAGGCACCCTACACTCTTGTGGTAACCACATGCATAGTTCATACAGCCTTGTGGACCTAGTGGTTTATTCTAGGTCTGAAATAGCATCCTGTTCCCAAGGAACTGATTGCTTTAAGCTAATCATGGATCAGAGAGAGTCACCAAACAGGAGTGGAAAAGGGGAGAAATGAGATTGTTCCTGCAGTTGCAGTGTTTGCTGTGTGTTTTGTTGAAACACTTCATGGTGGGTGGTGGAATTTCCCTAGGAAGCTGATTCAAAGCGGGCTGTGGATGCAGGATCTGCAGGTAGGAATCGAGCCTGTGAGGAGTACAGAGCTGGAAGAACCACGTCAAGGTTTACACGGCAGCTATATAGTCTTTCCTGTGCGGTGTCTGGGCATAAGGCCACCTGAGCGCCACACAAGAGACAAACCGATGAGAGCTGTGTCTTCTCGCAGCTGGAGTTTGTTGGGACAGAGGCGGAATGAGCAAGTGCTCAGTTTTCAAGTGTTGAATGCTTGGTGTTAGTGTTGACAGGGTGTAAAGGAGCCTGGGGAAGTGCTGGGCGAGCTCTGATAGGAAAAAAAGAAAACACCGCATCCAGAGCCCACAGGATTTATATTTCTATGTGTTTACTCCTGTGCCTTCCATGCTGTTTACAACTGCGCGCTCTCTTCTCTCCGTGAACAGGGATCGATCAGCGAGCCCGGTCTAGGCCTCCTGTCGTGGTGGACAAACAGCTAGCTGCAATCATCGCCTGCTCTGCGGAAAGTCTTTACTGGTGGATGTTTGGGGGGGGTCGTGGTGCTCATTGCTCCTCCGAAGCTGAATAAGAAATTAGATCTGCCATTCTCTGTTTTCCCCCTCGGCTTCCAGCCTGCCAGATGGAGATGGTTGCTTTCAAGAAATGTCTTCCCTCCTCTGTAGAAGTGAATTTACAGGCACAAAAAGGCCTGGAGAGCCGCAGCACAAACTCAGCTGGAGCTTTGGTCTCCTGCCCCAGAGGGAAAACCAGGGAGGTCTTTACTTGCCTGAATTAAGAAGGGAGTTGACTTCAGTGAGTGAAAGCAGGAGAGAATGCCTGTCAAGATGTATCACTCCCTTGGGCTGAGAGCTTGAGCCTAGAGGGGTAGAAACCTGCCATTCTTTTTATGGGAAACAGGAGAAACAGCCAAAGGCTGGAGTTAATAGAGGTGCGGTATTCCGGAGACCTGGAAAATGCCACTGCTGGGAGGGCAGGGAGGGGTGCATGGTAATGTGCTCCTAAGAATGGGAACTTAAACCATGGATGAAGTCAGCCAAAAAGAACTGGAATCACTGTAGTTTTACCCAGAAAGTAGCTTGGTTCTGTGAAGACCAGTGTGGAAAGCCACAGGCTGTGCTTAGTGCGCTGAATGGAAGCACTTCATGGGGGGGCAGGGGGCTGTATTTATACAGAATGAGCTAAACTTTGCAGGAGTTGGACTGGAAATACATAATTACAAGCTGAATTGGACCGAGGCTGCATTGAGCCAAGCTAACTACTTGTTTGTGAGTGTGTGTTCAATACCAGAAACGGAATAAATAGTAAAAACCACACAGCCTGCCTTCCTGTACAATTTGTGGGGAAAACTGTGAGCTTCCTGCCTAGCAGGAAGAAAACTTCCCTCCTGCAGTTTTAGCTACTTAGATTTCAAGGCAGACAGTGTTGAGCCCAACACTTTGCTCAGCTCCAACAGCCAATAGCAAACAATTGCCGTCAGCCTCCCTGACAGCAGTGAAAGGGAAGGGGGAAACAAAACAGTGAGTAAAGTCTATGCAGGGCCTGTTGCCAAGAGGGTGATGTTGCACGTAATTACAAAGACACGGGCCACACGGGGTAGGAAGGAGCTGCAATTCCCTGGGATAGTGGCTCTGCTTAGCCTCCAACTGCGGAAACAAAGGCTGAGTCACTAGCACTTTCCTTGCAGCATCATTAATACCCCTTAATTCTGAACTCTCATTCCTGGTGCGTTGCCCTAATTAAAAGGGAGCCTAGAATTCCTTAGGTTCACAGAGTGACTGAGGAACATCTCCAAGAGAAAGCACATGCAGCAGTGTGCCCAGGTGGCCAAGAAGGCCAGTAGCATCTTGGCTTGGATCAGAAACTGTGTGGCCAGCAGGTCTAGGGAGGTTATTCTCCCTCTGTACTCAGCACTGGTGAGACCGGCTCCTTGAATCCTGTGTTCAGTTTGGGGCCCCTTGCTCTAAGGACCTTGAGGTCCTGGATCATGTCCAGAGAAGAGCAACAAAGTTGGTCAAGGGGCTGGAGAACAAATCTTATGAAGAGCATCTGAGGAAACATGAAAATGAGGCTGAGGGGAGAGCTTATCACTGTCTACAACTGCCAGGAAGGAGGTTGTATCAAGATGGGTGTTGGTCTCTTCTCCCAAGTGACTGTTGTGCTCAGCTCGTTTCACAGCATCAGGGCTCCCAGAAGTACAGTGAGGTGGTGGATGCACAGCCTGAGGTGCTGATCCCATTAGATGCTCCCCAACATCAGCCTCCTGTTGTGGAGAAGACGAGCTGTGCTTGAGGAAACTCATTTATGGCACCGTAATGCTGGGAAAGCACAAAAATCACTTACTGCTTGCAGGTTTGTCATTGCTGCAGTAGTGTCACTGCTGTCCTGGACAGGAATGTAAAGGGAAGGGCAGAGACAGTCAACAAGTGCAGCCTAGTGCAGGGTAATGTCAAGACATAAACAATCCAAGACAGCTGAGGGCTCTTTTTTCACCATGTGCTTTTGCACACAGCAGTGATTTACAGACTAAGAACTGGGCAGGTACCATCTATCTCCAAGAAGTTCTTTCCCACCCTCCCCGTGACAGGGAAAGCAGGGGCTGAAGAGCAGGATTATGAATATAGCAACACAAGGCAGAAGAGATGGCCACATTCTTTATTTTCATTTTATTTCTTTTGCCATCAGTAAATTGAATGGGCAGAAAACAACCCGCTGAGCAGACAAATCCACCTTAGCCGGTTATTTCCAAATATAAATAACACTGGGACAACCAAAATTGAGCCAAATAGAAAAAAAAAAAAAGGGAGCTGGGGAATTTAAAAGACAAAAGTAAGCCTGGCTGCACTCCCTTTTCATAGTGTCAGTGAAGAGGAAGTACCATAACAAAAAGGAAGCTATGGTTACATTTGATCAGACATTTATTCCAACAGTAGGCATGGAATTGCACTTTCATGAAAAATGCCAAAGCTGAATCGAGTCCAGCACACCGGGGCCACCGTGCGCTCTTAGCTTGACTTCTGCTGCAGCTCCTTCATTCTGTTGAGGGCACTACCAGCTTGGAACCACTCGATCTGCGACTCGTTGAAGGTGTGGTTCAGCATGATTGTTTCTTGGCTTCCATTGGGATGCTTGATGATGCATTTCAGAGGCTAAAGGAAGGAGACAAGTTTTTATTTCCCCCTTTCTCTTTCAAGGGAGCGAGTGAACTGAAGCTTCTCCCAGGAAAATTCCTACCTCTTTCTAAAGGGTTGAAAATGAAAAATTATAGCTCAGGGGGGTCTTAACATAGAAGTATGGATGCCGTCCCTTCTAGGCAGCACTTAAGCTTAAAGCAACAAGTCCAGGAATTTGGAATATTGTGCAAGGGTTTCTTGCAACCATGCAGAATATGCCCCGATTCTGACTTTCTCTCCAGCCCCGTGCTGGTGCAGAGCTTCTTGCCTGGCTGGCAGGCGGCACGGCCTGCGGGTGCCTGTGCTGCTTCAGGCGCCACAAAGGTCATCCCCATTTCCAGTCCCTGCCTCTCAGCGCCATGGCCAGACACCCAGACACAGTTACCTTTCCAGGTGCGAAGTCTGCCAGCCCCACAATGCTTAGCTTGTCCACAGGATGAATCTTGTTGTAGTCCGCTGGATCAGCGAAAGTGAGAGGCAGCAGACCCTGCTTCTTCAGATTGGTTTCTGTGGAGAACAAACCACCAAGCACGCTTGTAACACCACACTGCACGGGATCAGGATTACTTTCTGGCTGCCCAGTGCTTCTCAGAGGAGTATTCCAGCAACAATTCCTATCTTTGGAGCAAAATCAGCAGATCCACCGTTTGTACCATCTCTAGCTAGATGTGTAACAGGATTCCTGACAACGGGACCGTGTGATCTGCCAGCAGATGGGGTTCCTGCCGTAGGCATTAAGCCCTGGGGCAGCAATTTGCACACTGCTTCCACCCAAAGCAAATACATCCTGCTCACAGGCATCACCAGGGAAGCGCAACTCACCGTGGATCCTGGCAAAGCTCTTGGTGATGATGACCCTGCCCCCCAGGTGGCGTGGCTCCAATGCCGCGTGCTCCCGGCTTGATCCCTCTCCGTAGTTTTCATCCCCAATAACTGCCCATTTGATACCCATTTTCTGGAAGAAAAGAAGCAGATTTACATTCCTGCAGTCACTCAAGTGAGGAATTGACAATAAATACCCACCCACACATCTAATTTCAGTGCTACCCTACTGACACTGCTGTGCTACAACACCTTCTCCCAGAAGAGTCCCTTTAGTTCTGAGGAAGGATAGAAATAAAGGAATTGGGCACTGCCATCCCTCACTAACAAAGGATGAAGAGGATTGTCCTTGAGATCCAGCTGCGATCCCTGCTCTACTTCTGGAAGTAATATGGAAAAGTTTAACTTCTGGCTACTGGAAGAAGCAATTTGAGACACTGCCAAGCTCTCTACAGGACAAAAGGACATATCTTGAGGTTCTAAGCCAAGTTTTAAAGAATGAACGGGACAAGATTACAATTTATTTGAACATTAAGCTCGTCACATGTGAAACACTCCAGGAGAGATTTAGTTGCAGTCTGATGGAACCCAAGCCTTGTGAGGTGCGCAGTGTGTGAAGTTCTTCCCCTTTGGTCTATGATTTCTAGTCCCCTCTGAGTCACATGATCCTCCTCTCCCTCTTCCCCACAGCAGGCAGGGAGAGAATCTCCCACAGGAACCGCCACCACCAGAGTTAAGTCCCAAGAAAAAGCATCAGACTGTCTGAAGTGTAAACATCCTCTTCAAATAGATGCATCAGGGGAAAAATCTCACCTTGTAGTAACGGGCTGTGTCTGGGACTGGCCCAAACTCCTGGGTTAATGCATTTCTCACAGAGTTGGCTTTGCCATTTTCAATGTTGATGGCACCAATGAGCAGGTTGTTGGAGATGTTGTCCAGATGGCCACGGAATTTGAGCCATGGTCCAGCTGCAGAAATATGGTCAGTGGTGCATTTCCCTTTTACCTAGAGAGCAGCAGGAGAGAAGAAAGCCTTAGGATGGATCAGTGACTTCCCCTTTCCCCAACACCTTATTCTAAAGGATCCTCACATTTCTTTTGATGGGCAGAAACCCAAAAGAATTGCATCTGTTAAAGAATTAAGACACTAAGGCAGAACACAATGCTCATTCTGCACATGTTGGGTAGGAAGAACATCCCTGTTCAAAAGGGTAAATTACAAAAATTAGCTTAGCCAAGACACCTCCTGCCGTGTCCTCACTTTCCTCAGCAGATTTTTCAGGTACAAAAAACAATTAAGCATTTCCTGCTACAGCCCAGCTTCCCTGCTATGGGAGTTCAGCAAGATGCCAAGTGTTTCCTCTTAAGTTTCCAACTGCTAAGTCCTAAAGTGCTTGCAAAGGAACTGCCTGTGTCAAAAGCTCAAGCATAGCTCAGTATGGCCCTCAGGAGTACCTGCAATGCTCTGCAACTGAGAATCAGCAATGCTCCTGAACATCAGTTCCTAAAGGATTGCGTTTCAGAACCCGCCACTGTATTAACTGAAGCCTTCATGCTGTTAACTCACTGCTGGCAGGGAGGAGGAACCTATGTCCTTGTTAAGAGACGGAAATGTAACATTTAACTACTGTGAAGTAATTCCTCTCTTGATAAAATGGGAAGAGAACACACATACTGATGGATAAGACGTTCCTAATGACCTTGTTTCAGACAAAATGCATCTTAGAACAGCCAGATATAAAAGACACTACTTAAAGAGCCCATCCACCTTTCTGCTGCAGGTTACAACTAGGACACATTCTGCAGACCACGTGGTATGTGCAGGACCATATTGCATGGTGTAACAAGCTTCATTTTTCATGGTATTAGCTAACCACTAGCACAAAGGAGAGTAGTCTCCTGTTTATAATAGAAAGAAGTATCAGAAGGAAACACTTGGAGAGAAGGAAGACCTTTGCTTCCTTTTCCAGAACAGCACAGTCGTAGAGGAGAAAATCGCAGTTATCTCCAAGGCACATCCAAAGCTTCTAGCAATTGACATGCAAACACCTGTTTGAGCAGTCCTCTCATAGCTGGTGTTCCCCACTTTATTCCTGACCTTGATGAGGATCAGCATGTCTTCTAGATCCTTGCCGTCCCACTTATCGAAGGGCTCAAGAAGCTGGAGGCGCTGGCTGGTGGGGCTCACATCCACGTGCTGCCCGCTGCCATCCTTGGGAGGGTACTGATAGGTGTCCTGGCCTGGGTCAAACTCCTTCCAAAGAAGAAAGGAAAACCATCAGCTTCAGCCAATCCCAACAACACACAAAGAGAACAAGCCAATGCAGGCAACTGCACCTATTCTAGCTTTAACAATAAGGAAGAGGTCAGTACATTCAAGTTCCCTTACTACACATAAACCACCACTAGTGACAAGCCTTCCCTCCCTCCGTCTCCAGACTGAGCAGTTACCAGCTTGGGCAGCTCATCTGCATCAGGTGCTTCTAGTTTGAACTTCTTCCCATCTGCTCCTGTCAGATAATCTGTCTCAGGGTTAAATTTTAGAGTGCCGGCAATGGACAGAGCTGTGACAATCTGAAAGAAAAAAGGACATATTTAAAGGCATATTCTACCTCCCATCTCTGCATTTGGAAGTCCTATGCTTAACAGCATCAAAGCCAGCAGCCAAGCTACAAACCAAACTACACTGGGTCTCTTCTGCAGGCACAGGAATTAGTTCACAGGATACCCTGACCTATTCCCCAGTTCCCCTCTGGCTGTTTCTTACCTCTGGAGAGGTCACAAATGCATGTGTCTCCGGATTGGCATCATTGCGACCTGTGAAATTCCGGTTGTAGGATGTAACTATTGTATTTTTCTCTCCTTTTTTGATGTCCTTCCTGTGAAAGAAACAAACATGATGACCAAATCCAAAGAAAACATTGCTTCTAAAAGTCTCGCTGCTACAATGCCTCAGCTTGGTTTTGGTACCAACCCCTATCTTTTGGAAATGTGAATCGATACCTGTACTTGTTTTCCTCCCTTAAGCACAGACTCAAACCCAGAGGCAGTGCAAAACCAAGTCAAACGCTGATTCCTGGAGTAATTTCCATAGCACGTGTTGTGCACTGTTGAACTGGCTAAACAATAATCAGCTAAGTGCATTCTCTCTGGACACCCCATCATTAGCAGTGACAAGGCTGCATGAGACTATATCTCCCACGCCTTCTGCTGGGAATTTTCCTCCCTGCCACTCCAATGACTGAAGTTGGAGCGATTCACTTTTCCTGTTTTAAAAGGACCATACAAACTCCAGTCCACTGTCTCACAAATCTCTCTCCATTTTTTACCAGACTAATGGCCATTCTGCAACTTCATTCATCTAAAGGCTCAATATAAATCTGCAGTCTTTCATTTCTCTTCCTCCAGTGCATATCAGACAGCTACGGTCAGCGGGTTTTTAAGCATTTATTTTTTATTCCCCATGTGTTACATTTACAATGAAATTTGGCTTCACAGAGCACTTCATATACAAAGCTGGAGCGAGGTCTGGCTTTCACTTTACCTGTCCCACTGGCCAATGCATGGCCCACAAGCGTTGGCAAGAACCAGCCCTCCAACATCTCGCAGGATTTGTGCCTGAGGGCAGAGAACAACTTTGTTACTAGCAGAAAGTCTGGAATAAGTTTCTGGGGTTGCTCTTTCAGGGGAAGAGGATACCTGTCTTTTAACAGAAAGCACGAAGCCTGAGAAAATTGCCCGTGTAAGTTTTCAGTCACTTTGATAAATATATGAGGTTTGATCCCAGTAAAACTAAGTCAGCTCTGGGGAAAAGTGCAGGATGACTTGCCACAATGTTCCCAATTCTCTACCTACTTAAAACTGAGTAGCCCAGCTACTCACAGATGTTCGAATGAAAGGCAGTATCTGGGCTGATTAATCCCCTAGGCGCTTGCTGTCTGGGTAAGGACAGAACTGGTGAAAGTGCAGGCAGGTGGGTGCAATTGGTCAGTCCATTCAGCAAAAGATCCAGTTAAGAGGGCAGCTATCAAGGAAATGTAGGACTGTGGACTCAGTTGGAGGAGGCAGAAAGTACTGGCTAGACATACCCACTTGGTCCCCGTGCTGTGACCTAACATTTACTAAATATTAGAACTAATTAAAACATCATTTTCTGCATAGAAAAGGGGAAAAAGTAGGTGATAGTTCCTCTACAGAAACAATCCTTTTAAATCAATAAAAGTTTTCATAGAACAATTTGGGTTGGAAGGGACCTTAAAGATCATCCAGTTCTAACTCCCTGCCACGGGCAGAAATACCTTCCCCCAGACCAAGTTGCTCAAAGCTTTTTCCCTCAAGTTTAGTCTACAACGGAAACCACCTTCTGACAAAGGGCTTGATCACATCCTAAAATGTTCTTAAAGGAGAAAAGTGGATTGCAGGTGGGCACTAGCTCTTTGAGAGCCACGGCCATCTACAGAATCCCAGGAGCGTGAGGCATCCCTTGTTATGCACACTGATACCTCCTCAGGGCCCCAGTTCCTGATAACTGTCCCAGCTCAACCCAGTTCCAATCCTGTTCTTACATGCCCAGGTAGAATATATGTCAAGTCAAAACGCTGTCAAGGTGACGGCAGGACCCACAAGCATGGTAACAAAAGGTTGGTCACTACATCAGTAACTGCACCTCCAGGGATAAGTGAAGACAAAGTTCAAGAAGTTTCCATTATTTACTTCTGGACTCCCAAGTACTGTCTGGAAGACAGTTTAATGCTTACTATTTAGAAGTGTAAATAGCAGCCATACTCACGTAACCGTCTCTTTCAATGGTGGCACGGATCTGCTCTGAGCCCGGTGTGATTGTGAACTTAGATTTGCACTTCAATCCATGTGCTAGTGCCTGTTTTGCCACTGCTGCAGAGCGTCCCATGTCCTCATAGCTGGAGTTGGTGCAGCTGCCAATCAAGCCTGTGGCGTTTGACAGAAACAGGGAGGTGATTACTGCAGCCCCAGATCTATGAAGCTTCTCCCTGACCCATCTCTCAGCAGAAAAATCAAGGGACAAGCAACCACCTTTTCTGCTGACATATAATCTGAAATGGTTTCAGGTACTAACACTGCCAAGCCTTCCAACAATTGCTGTGAACATAAGCAAACCCTTGTCCAGCTTTGAAGGTTGTACAGTTGGAACACACTACCTGGTCACTTGTCTGGTTATTGTTTTACAAGATCCCAGTGTCGCCTACTTGCACTTCAGTTAAGCAAATTATCAGAGGGAATTATTGTTTCACAAAGACAGAAAAGGCTTCAAATCAAGACGGCAAGAAATGGAGGAAACGGTGACAAGAAAGTTTGCTTTGTTACAGTACGAAGACCACACAAGGATATACTGTATGATCCTGACAGCATTCTGGTGCTAACCAGCAAAGAATAAATTTGATTTCTTTGCTTTACAGCTGCCCCTAATCCTACTTGTAACACTACTGAAGAATACATTTCCCACCTGGAATGTGGCCTTTACAATGTATTTGCATTCTTTTCATTCCCCCTGTGAGCAACACTTTAGAAGCCAGCCAAGAGGTTACCACCCCACCAATGAGTATATAAACATCCATGTCTGCTCTTTAAGACAGCAAGTTCTAACTTCACTGTATCCCGATTGCTGCTGGGAGGACTGACAATTGTGCTCCGGACAGATCTATGCAACAGACTTTTAACAAAGGTGCTCTTCAACGGGTAACATTTCTGTCAAAAAGTTTCCAAGGGAAAAAAAAAAAAGCATCTGCCTCTTGAGATTAAACCCCCCTCAGCTATCTCAGATCTCATCCCACACACCTGCCCCAGGTGGTTCCTACTCTTCCCAGCAAATTCACATGGTTATGAAGAGATGACACAGCAGCAAAGACAAAGGATACACAGCAGTTAATTAAAGGACTGGATCCCAAGCTATGTAACCAACCGCTTATCCCAAGTCAGCCACATTTATGCCATAATGGATGAAGGAAAGAGGAAAGAGGAAAGAAAATGCTACCCACCAACTCTGATATCAACAGGCCAGCCCTCCTTTTCTGCCACAGCACCAATATCTGACACAGGGTGTGCCAGGTCTGGTGTGAAAGGTCCATTGATATGCGGTTTCAGCTTTAAGAAACAGTGACAAAGTCAGAAATCACAGTAGCCAAGAAAAACCCCAAACACAGCAGCAAAACAATCCCCCTCATAGCTCTGGAAGCTGTTTAAATAGGATTCCTCTACACCAACACCAGGGAAGGAGTTGTGAGTGAAGCACATCTGAGTGTTTTCTATTTTCTAGCACAGCAACAGGGGTATCGCATCAAAGTCTCAGCTTGACTTTCATTCACACAAGCAGAGATACATCACAGCATCCGAGATGGCCAGCAGGAAGGAAGCCTCACCTCACTGAGGTTGATTTCTATCACCTGGTCATACTGACAACCAGCATCTGGTACCAAGTGTTGCTGGAATTCATCTGCCAACGCAGCTATGTCTGGAATAAGAAAGAAAAGAGATCTGAAAAGTGCATCAAATATGAGGAAAAAGAAAAAGTCTGGAATAGATAAACACAAGGGGTCCATCATATACTTCCCCACATACGTCATCTACAAACTCCTCACTTGTACTGGATGAGCTATGCGATTGTGCAAGGTCAGAAGTCACATCAGATACCACTGTAGGAGGATGATGCTCCCAGATTATGCCTTCACTTGAACCTACGCTGCTACCCACTTCAACCCCCCAAACCCCCTTACCAGCTCGCCCAGTCTTGCCCAAGTATTTCTTCATCCGTGCATTGTAAGGGAAGACTGATGTAGTAGCTCCGATTTCAGCCCCCATATTGCAGATTGTTGCCATTCCTAGAGAAACAGCGGGAGAAAAGAGCACAGGGTCAATGGAAAAGTCTGAGACCACTCAGCTGCCCAAAAGTGAGTCCATAGGAAGGACAGTAAAGCTAAGAAGGATCAGGGCATTAGCCACAGAAACCTAATTCCACAGCAGGCAGGACACACTGACTGCATAACTGCTGGCTCAGTCCCCAAGGTGTCCAACTGATACAGTGTTTGTGATTAGACTTTTCTGCAAGGCAGCTGAAAGCTACAGTGATTCTTGTAGATACTGGAAGAGACTACAGAGAATTCCCTGCCTGCACTGAGCACCAAATACATTTACAGCAGTGAGCAATGTCTCTGCTACCTGCAGCGAGTGTTCCACCCCTCCTGACCACCACATCCATCTTTACTAGAAGAGCCAGGAATTTGCAAGAAATGTAATGGGTTGAATAAAAACTTCCAGTGAAAGAACGCTATTAAAAAAAACCCCAAACATTTGCTCAAAGCATTGGGATCACCCATGCCTTTCAAGGACACAGCAATGAAGCTGTAGAAGCTGCTGGTTTACATCTAACAAGCTAGAAGCAGATAATGCAGCTCAAATTCCCCCAATATGAGAGAAGAAAAATGCCAAATTGCTCTCAGTTTGTAAAACTAAATAATTCAAGTGGTAGCCAAGTCATGCTAACGGAGAGGAGGAGCCCAGATGGAAGGCTGTGCTTCAAGCCAAAGGAAGGGAAGCTTCTTGTAATTTGGTCCTAACTAGCATCACTGCAGACAACCGCAGTGGTTCAATTGGTGGTTCAATTCAGTACCCACGCTCCACAATTAGCTACTGTAAGGCTGCACGTTGCAAACCACTGCGTTCTGGTCTCCCCTCTGCCCTGCTTTTCCAAACCCCTTTTCTTTAGCAGCTCTTACACATGTACACCCTCCAATCAGTTTCTTTCCTCTATCCACAGCCTATTTTAGGCTGAAATGAAATTGTCATCCTTACTCTCTGACACGTCCACTTAAGTATATGCCTGAACATCTCCATCCTTACTCTTATCCTGATGCACCACCTTGTGAGACTTCTTCACAATTAACCATTCAATGTTCTCAAAGTCAAAAGATTTAGCAGAGAGGTGACATTTACACCGACAGGGTGTGCTATCTTGTCACACTGCTCTCACCCACTCGCCCCGTTTGCCATGTACTTATCATCCAGCCAGGCTAAGGGAGAACATTTAGTACTTCTTGCCCAATTCCCTTCCCAGCTTCCACAGACAACTCAACACTTGACTCCAACAACAATCCACTCCAGATAAGAGATTTCTGCTGTCTTACCAGTGCAAGAGATTGAATCCACACCAGGCCCGTGGTATTCGATGATGGCGCCTGTTCCACCCTTGACAGTGAGGATGCCGGCCACTTTCAGGATCACGTCTTTAGGAGAACTCCACCCTGAAAGCTTGCCAGTCAGTTTTACACCAATCACCTGAGCAAATGTAGGGGGAAAAAGTAAGTACTGACACCAAAACAATTCCTCAGATTTTTTCCTAAGAATCTGTGTGGTCACACATATTGAGGCTCTGGAGTGAGTCCAGAGAAGAGCAACAAAGCTGGTGAAGGGGCTGGAGAACAGGCCTTATGAGGAGTAGCTGAGAGAGCTGGGGTTGTTTAGCCTTCAGAAGAGGAGGCTGAGGCGAGACCTCATTCCTCTCTACAACTACCCAAAAGGAGGTTGTGGAGAGGAGGGAGCTGGCCTCTTCTCCCAAGTGACAGGGGACAGGACAAGGGGGAATGGCCTCAAGCTCTGCCAGGGAAGGCTCAGGCTTGACATAAGGAAAAATTCTTCACAGAAAGGGTCATTAGGCAATGGAACGGGCTGCCCAGGGAGGTGGTTGACTCGCCTTCCCTGGAGGTGTTTAAGGTGCGTGTGGATGAGGTGCCGAGGGGCATGGTTTAGAGATTAGTGGGAATGGTTGGACTCGATGATCTCGTGGGTCTCTTCCAACCTGGTGATTCTATGATACACAATACCAAAAAGGAGATAATCCTGAAGCATCCAGAAACGTGCACAAGGGCTGAAACCACTAACAGGGCCAACCGAAGGGAGACCACTACTCACTTATGCTCTCAGCCTCTCAATAAAATGGCTGGAAATGGAAACTCAAAGCTACCAATGAATCACAGACTTGCTGTTCAAACCTGTGTGTAACTACAAACAAGACTGTGATGGTATATAGTGCCCTATTAGTGCCTGGAAATCAACTTTTCTTGTATATCCTGTATCTCACCCTTCACATTGATGATTAGTATTCCTATTGCACCTACCTTTGGGCATTTGAGCTCCCAAGGGATTCCTGCCATGACATCTACAGCATCAGCTCCACCCACGCCAATGCAGATTCCTCCCAAGCCACCTCCGTTGGGGGTGTGTGAATCTGTGCCGATTAGCATAACCCCAGGGTAGGAGTAGTTCTCCAGAATGATCTGAAAATAAAAACAGGTTGTTGGCTTATTTGTTGGGGAAGGAGGGAAACAGCAAGAAAGAAGAACAAGAATTTAGATCAGTTTCCATCTGCAGACTTCAATAACAAGAAAGCAATTGAATTTGGTTTGGATTGTAAATTCGCTTCTGTTTCAAACTTCTTTTGGAGGATGTGGTGACTGAATGAAGTATCAAGACTCAGACTCAGGATCCTTGCTAACCGCAGCACAGCAATTTCCATTCTTTCACTAGAAGACCCCTTCATGCCAATTTAGGCTTTTGCTAAGGTGCCACCTTCCTCGGGGCTCAAGAATCTGTTCCTTGACCTTTCAAATGCTTGATCGACTGCTGAGCAAGCCAGTTTATTTCTCCAATGCTAGCAAAACCTTTCAAAGCATTTATGCTTCCACAGCAGCAGAATACCAACATGCTCCTCCAGTCCCTGCTACCAACCAAACTCTAATCCCATAGATGAATCCCTCACAAATACACCAAGAGGTTCCCCTTCCCTTATTGCTGCTACTGATTTCACACAAGACTCTTCAACCTCTAGGAAAGCCACAAAATAGTTCTTTAATGAAAAATGATGAATTTTCGATCGTAGTAAAACAGTAGAGAATGCAAGCTAATGAACTTGCTGCAACGTTATGGACAGCCCTTCTGGGAAGTGCAGAACTCACAGCACGTCTATTACAGAAAAGCCTGGACAGAATTAAAGTGGTTCTTCATTAAGAAGACAGGTTTTTCACCTAGTAGCTCCTGCTTTGTTTGCTTGTAGCTCTCATTAATATACTTGTGCAAGAAAGGTCACTTTGCCAGAGTTGGATTCTGAAGCTACACAACACAACATCTCCAGCTGGAGAAAGTCAGCCCCAAGAAAGCTGGTAACCACAGCAAGGAGCTGCCTTGCCACATGACAGTGTTACCAGCGGTTTCAGAGCACAAATGACCTGAGGTGTTCACATAACCTTTTGGGGAGTTCACCTGTTCTTTTCTGTGTTGCATCACACCAAGTTCAAGTAACATTAGTAACTCGTTTTGCAGCAAAGAAAACACAGCTCTCCACCGCACCTTGTCACAAATTCCTGCTGACAGGACATTTACGAGTCATCCATATTCCTCTCCACTCCTTTTGCTTTGTGCTGTACTGTAATTTTTACTGCCTGTGACTCAGAGGAACAGTGAAAAATTGCCTACTGGACCCACAAAGCAAATCAATCAAGAGCAAGTTAAGGAAATCCTGCCAGAAGCATTGGTTTTAAAAACCAGAAAGCCTCATTAAGTGCCAAGTTATCCTGGGACAGTCACGTTCTTCTAAGGTGCAAGTGTGGTAACAAGAAAACCATATACTTGGAAACTGTTTTGCATTTTATTCACCTCACATAGCAACTCATTATGCGTTGCCATTTCTGAGTACTTAAAGTAAGCTGTTTTGTTTGGCATTCTCGTATACTCTCCTGGTTTTCATGGAACCAAACGCATACAAAATGCGCCTAAAAAAAGCACATTCCCAAAGCTGCTTTGCCTACCCCCAAAAGCAATTGACATTAGCCTTCTGTAGCCGGC
This sequence comes from Piaya cayana, assembly GCA_013389865.1. Taxonomy (NCBI): domain Eukaryota; kingdom Metazoa; phylum Chordata; class Aves; order Cuculiformes; family Coccyzidae; genus Piaya; species Piaya cayana. Next base: position 57,892 of record WAAB01017758.1, read on the forward strand.
TTCTGCACCATCCCAACTCTACTGAGAGGAGCCAGCCCACAAGCAGTTAAGATATTTCAAGCTTCTGTGATTCACATGGCATGCTGTTGGCACTGCCTAATCACGCATCAGGTTACAGTTTGACCAAAATAACCTTTAAGAAGAACCACTGCTGTCAAGAGAACTCAGAAAGCAAGAAACCTCACCTGCCTCAAGAAAAACAAGTTGTTTCCCTAAGCTGCTGAAACTCTCCAAGGGCTTACATTTGAGCTCTCTCTTTACCATAAGGTAAAAGAACCTGTTGAAAGACTGCAAACACACACACAAGCTTTACCTGGTGAATGATTCCTGAGCCAGGTTTCCAGAATCCTACTCCATACTTGGCGCCAGCCGTTGCTAGAAAGTTGTACACCTCCTGGTTTATGTCCTGTTCGCAGAGGGAAATGCATAACATTAGTAACATATTTTGTTCTTCAATACGTCAAGAGCTCATTCAAACACATTCCCTTCCCTCCCACGCCTGTCCAGTTTGCTTCACAGTTTTGCAGCAGTTAGAGGGAGGTCCACATCACTCTTTTAAAACCAAGAGGGATCAAGACTGTTTGCCAGTCAGATGTAACAAGCCATTCAATCTCATCCAACTTGTAGCTCTACTAAAGCATTTGTTTTAGTTTCCAATTGCAAGTAGCACAAGGGAAACAGCACAATTAAAGGAAAACCCTGACAATAAGGCTTTTAAAAATGCTCTGCTCATTTCTTGCATTCTCAGGGTTTGGGGGGTTTTTTAACCTGATTCCCTCTTCTTCTAACACCTCCTCCTTCTCTGCCAGCTGTTCCTTTTGCTTTACAGATGCTTTGCATACATTTCAACCCCCTTAGATAAGCATTTCAGCTTTATTTTCACAGATTAAGAAATGGAAGTGGAAGTTGCTCACTGCCAGGGAAGTTGATGGGTGTCATTTCTCATTCTACCACATCCCCTGCTTAATACTCAAACAATGCTGCCTTTCTTGCTGTACCATCACCATTATTGGTGGAGGTCAATGCTGTGAAAATTGCTTGTGAGAATAACCATGGTTGCCAAGGAAGTACGACACTATTATGTCCTGATGGTTCCTGGCAGAGGAGTGGCAAAGTAGATAAGATAAGCACTAGGAGGAGAGAATTTCTTACAGGCTGTTCTCATGCAGCTACACTTCAGAATAAAGAGAAAGGGGAAACTGGAGATAATGGGAGAATTGTCTCAGCACGCATTTGCTGAAGTTTCCCATGAGGCAGCAGCAGTTCTTTAAGCCTCATTTTCCACTGTGAGTCAGGTCACTTCACTCAGTTTGTGCATCCCTCCCCTGCAAAGCATGCTGATGGGCCAGGAGCAGATCCAAACCACTCTCCAGCCTGCCAGCATTCATCATGTGCCAACTGGCAGCAGCAGAAGCAGAACCCAGTCAGAAGAAGGCAGGATCTTTACTTGCTCTGCACTGAGTGGATGGCAAAGGAGAGACTCTGCTCAGCTCAGGGCTACCGCAAATATAATTGCACTACAGAGAACAAAGGCACGGACAGGGTGAAGGGGGAGACAGGAGGTGACAGGAATAAAAGGAACTGTCTTATTTAGTAAGTCTCAAATTCTGAATTGCTTTACTGGGGTCTGAAGGAGAATGTCAAAAGCAGTTACTTCAACATCAGGAGTTTCTGAGAAGAGATATGGACTAAGTTCTTAAAACACAGTCAAGCCCCCACAAACTGTTCACTGCTTGCAAGTGTTGGCATTGACACCCAAGACAATTCCTCCTGGCTCTGACAGTGGACTGAGGCTGCTATTCTGCTTGGAATAACAAGATTTCCTCCACCTCCCTGCTATGCTAAGAGCATGTCCTTCTTTGGCAGATGCATTGTGGCATGCAGGACAGGGGTGAATGTGTCTGTATTTAACAGAAATCCCTGCAGAGGCATAACAGGTAAAACAGTAAATGCAGGAAATTTTTAAAAGGCAGAGAATCAGCTCACAGTGCCGTCCCCAAATGAAAAACATCCTCCATGCTTCTTTGCACATTTATACCTAAGCTCACTAGCTCTGAAAGCTGCACATGCTTCAGTTAGCGTTCTTCAACTAATCACTAGTAAATGGTTTGGGAAACAAAAGTAGTTAATTACTTCCCTCTCACAGTACACACCAGTGCAATGCAGACATCTTCAGGGAGTTTTCCACACTGCCATAGTGTGGTATAAAGAACATAATTCTCTAGGATAACCTGTGTTCTTTTTTACCCCCTTTGAAATAGTTTTTCCTCTTCCCTTACATGAAGTATCTCCTCGCTCTCCAGAACACACGTATCCCACACATGACCTGGGCTTCCCATCACTGACAGATTAAGAATAGCTTTTCCTATAGTCACAGTCCTTTAAACCATGTAATGGATGAATCTCAACTGAAAAACACCCAAAGATCCATTTACTCTGTTTCTTTGCTGCATCTGTCCTCTCTACAGAGCTGACCGCCACAGGCAATTTGTCACCATACCCAATTCCCGGTTGTCCTTCAGGTTGGGGGGTGTGGGGGAATCTCTTCCTTTGACTGGGAAAAGGCTTTCAAACAGACAGAATTTAAGTCTGTTAATGACCTTGGCTCTTCGAAGATCCTTCTCACCGCCTAACTGGGCTTCGATGAGGTGATCACAGTGGATGGTGGAAGGCACAGCCACTTTCGGCAGCCCACTGCTGATGAACTGTAGCATTGCCATCTGAGCGGTGGCGTCCTGCATGGCCACGCGGTCTGGCCGTAGGCGCAGGTAGGTCTTGCCCCGCTCGATCTCCTGTTTCGCTGGGTCATCCAGGTGTCCATATACAATCTTCTCAGACAAGGTGAGGGGACGGTCAAGCCTAGGGAGAAGAATTCCAGTATCTGCACCTTGTGTACTTCAACATTTGTCCTTCTAAACATGTAAGAGAATGCTTCCCTGTTTCACTCAGACTGTCAAGACCTATTAACACATAGAAACCTGCATGTTTTTCTTCCAGCACTAAAATACCACCTGGTGGCTGAATAAAACAAGGACTCCATCCAAGAAGTTCAAATGCATGTGGGTTGATGCCACTTCATTTTTTTTCCTTTATAACCTTCCTAAAAAGTAAAAGAAACATCGATTCTGCTCATTTCTTGAGTCACACCTCTGGACAGCAAATGTGGAGGTGAGACAGAGGTCAGATTCAATTCAAAACTGCCAGATCCCACAGCAAGCAAGTACAACTAAGCTGAGTTTCATGACCTCAGATCTTTCATCTTACAGCTGTATCAGTTGAGGAACATGTTTGTGTCAGTGGTGTGATCTTCCCAGAAGTAACTAAGTAGCTACAATGACTTGAAATGAGAGCTATTGCATTTAAAAAAGGACACAGAGACTGAAGGACATGTCATACAAACCATAGCTGAGGTAAGTAGAGCAGGAATGACAACTTAGCAGGCACACAAGCCTCTATCAGCAGATTAAGGTCACTATGTTTACACGCACTATGAATTCCTAGCCCTCCTTTCTGTGTCTAATGCCTATGGTGGAACACAGGAGAGCGTGTTGAAAAGCAGTGCAAAGGAGCATTAGCCTATAATGGCCACTGCCCACATGCTGCTTCCTCAGAAAGGAACAAGGGCAAGTATGAAGGTTCCTCAAAGAGGGCATTAAACAAACAGGACAGAGCCCTTTCTAACACCTCCTCTGCACTGGCCTGGTTCTCTGCATGTTGCAGTGCTTCATCATAACCTTCAGCCCTTCCCACAGTGCCCTTTCACTATGTGGAGACACTATAACTCTGCTTCACCACATTTACAACTGGCACTGCTCAAAGCTGCTCCCCCTAATAAATATTCCCCATGCCAGGGTGCCATGATGTTTTCTTTCTCCTCTCCTGTTACTGCAAAGCTAAATTCTGCACACTGACCCTTCACCAACTCCACTCTTACCTCTTACGGACAATGTTGATGTTCTTCTCCAGCTTTTCATAATTTATGTATTCATTAGGCTCAAAGTGGCTCATGGCCACCTTGGCCCGCTGGCACAGGACAGGAGCAACATGGTAGCGTCGTATCCCATGGTTCAAGGCATGCTGGAAAAGAAAAATATTAGCACAAGAACCTTGCAGACTAAATTCCTGTAACACATCAGTTCTGGGCCCCTCACCACAAGAAGGATGTTGAGGCTCTGGAGCAAGTTCAGAGAAGAGTAACAAAGCTGGTGAAGGGGCTGGAGAACAGGCCCTATGAGGAACGGCTGAGAGAGCTGGGGTTGTTTAGCCTTCAGAAGAGGAGGCTGAGGGGAGACCTCATTGCTCTCTGTAACTACCTGAGGGGAGGTTGTGGAGAGAAGGGAGCTGGCCTCTTCTCCCAAGTGACAGGGGACAGGACAAGAGGGAATGGCCTCAAGCTGCACCTGGGGAGGTTCAGGCTGGACATCAGGAAAAACTATTTCACAGAAAGGGTCACTGGGCACTGTCAGAGGCTGCCCAGGGAGGTGGTTGACTTGCCTTCCCTGGAGGTGTTTAAAGCACAGGTGGATGAGGTACTGAGGGGCACGGTTTAGAGATTGGTGGGAATGGTTGGACTCGATGATCCAGTGGGCCTCTTCCAACCTAGTGATTCTATGATTCTAATAGTTTTCAGTTGTTATTCCTGGGATTTTACAGGCTGAGGAACAGAAAAGCTGCAAATGTTTAAAAGCAAAAGTCACCCAACAAACATCTCACTATACAACACTGCCTATTATCTTAAACAGTGAGACACCAAGTTACCCAGAATGGGTGGCATTTACCAAATTATTTTACTTCTCTATTTATAGTACCAGATTTTTTCACTTTGAGTGAAAAATCTGCTTTCAGGCAGTGCTGAAATAACTCCTAAGTAAAGAGCAGTTTACTCCTGGTATATCACAGCCATGGTGGTGAAGAACCTATGCATCTTCCAAAGCAAGCTAACCCTGAGTTTGTAGTTTCTCACTGGTAATGGGTTTATATTGAAGGACTGGCAGGTGACACAGTATGCGACCAAGCAGACACCCGTCTGTTCCACCTTCATGAATTCCCAACACAGCATCCCTGCAGACTGTTACAAAGCTTACTATGTTTCCATCTAAAGTGAGCCACAATGCCAGCCTGAGTGACTGGGATGTCATCCCTGGTTTAAGATACATTGTGTGGCTGCAGAGAGGCAAGCTGGGGATAAACACATTGAACAAACCAAGCTGGATGTGATGATCCGTTTGCTATTGATCTCTGCCCTCACAAAGGTATCCTCACCTTTGCCCTAAGAACAGACGTGCACTTGCCCCACAGGTGAATTAACAGCAGGACAGATGAACTATGCTTCAGGCTGAACACATCAGCAGAAAATGCCATAAAAAATTTTTAAAAAATTTAAAAAAAGACCATATCTTGCTTGCCAGCCTTCACAGTGAAACAGTTCCCTGGAATATGGGAGAAGGGCAGGCCATGACAAAGCACCTTGACAGCACCTGACCTAGAAGAGATATGTCAGTGTTCAGGGTTAAAAGGCTCTCACGCAGCTTGAAAAGTGAGTCAGAGGTCAGCCTCCATAAAATCTTCCAAAGATTTGGCTCACGCATTTCTTACGTCCTTTGGAAGGCTCAATCATCAGCACTAGTAAGTCTGGAAACAGACTGAAGTAGAGTTCAGAATCCTTCCTCCACGCAGTGTTCCACTTTAAGCTTAATTCTTTTTTGTTTTTCCTATTCATCCTCTACTGTTACAAGGTTTTGATCAGTACAAGTTAATAAATATAGCAACGCTGCACTAAATATCCCTTTTTATATGTACAACTGTAAACCAGAAGACAATCACAGTACTGGCCACTGGGTTTGCCTTATCAAAAGCACTAGTCAATTCTTTAAACCTGTTCAAACATTTTTTTTCCCCCTGTGAATATTTTTCCAGTTGTCTTGTTAGCAGCACTGAAAAAAAATGCCTGAAATAATCATGATCAATGAGATGACGTTACTAATTCTTACGCAAGTCTCTTGTTTTATTGTCGTTTTGATAGCAATTGGTATTACCTTATACAATAAAAAGTCCAGGCAATCTAAGTGAGGCGATAAGCACACTAGCAATCAGGGTGTAGTCTGCTTTCTTACCACACAATCCTAAGCTATTAGACACAAAACTTTCAGTAGGAGCAGTACTGAGCCACAGCAGCTGCTCACCATTTTCATTAAAGAAAATACGAAGTAAGCAAACGTGGCAGTACAAGAGGGCATTGCTCCTTCAGGAGTGCAAATAAAACCCGGTCATCAAATTTTACTCTGCTGCACTTTAAAACTTCCAGAATGCATCACAGGTGTCAGAGGTGAGACTTTGCCATCAGCCAAAAAAGCCCCACCAAAACAACCAACCACCACCCAGCTTCTCAGTGCTTGGCATACGTAAAGCCACTCTTTACCTAGTAACCACGCAACTTCTGTGGTGGTTTTGTTCTGCCTTTTACTTGGCCATCTTTATCTCACAAGATAATGGATAACTTGTGAAAGTCTCCAACTGCTGGAGTGGCTGGAAACAACACTGATTTCATCAATGGTCATGGAAAAACAATCTCCTTCTCAGACTGGGAATGGTATTTTGGTTTAATGCAGTAATTCCTTCTCCCCTCATAAACTAATGCTGTGACACAACAGATTAATGAAGTTCCTCCTTGTCACCCAGTGAACTGAACACTAAATGTCACCATAATTCAGAGCAAATTCAAGTGATGGCAGAGGATTCATAGTATTCTAGTCTTGCCCAGGACCTGATTACAATAAAAATCTGAAGCAGGGCACTCAACAGTGGTCCAAAGAAAGCATTCAGATAAAATCTGAACATATATACTAACTTTCTACTTCATGAAATGACTCAATGAAATGTAGTAATTATTCAACTACTATATAAATATTCAAATGGTAATTACAGTAACAGCAACACAAAGCAGTTTACTCCCGCCTGACCACAGCTTGAGGCTACTGAAAGTGGGAAGGGAGAGAAATAAGCGTGTCTGAGGTGAAGGATCCTGTCTGGACACAGAGATCAGCAAGATAAGTCTGGAAAATTGAAGGTCTGTTTCTGCGATGGGCAGTAAGACTGGAGAAAACCAATCGCCAAGGTAAATCAGTTTCAGACTAGAGAATCATTTTTGTCTCCATAAGACTTTTAAAAGGCACCCTTCAAAACCAGTGGTATCTTCATTCTACTGAGATCTAAAACTCATCCCACATCTCTACTCTGCTGCGAATTAATTTGATTCAATGCGGTTGTTCTCACATTGGCACTCATCAAGCCTAAGGATCTATCACCAGCAATGAGCAACAACATATGTTTCCTGGTTCAAAAGTCTGATCCCTCCTCATAAATACTCTACAATACATCACTGATCACACCTGTTGATTCTCCGTGCCTGCCATTTTTCCACTGTATCCTCAAAAATGGGGCAGCAAAACTACAATTAAGGAAAAGCCACAAGACTAACAATTTCCAGCTTCATTCCTTGCCACTCCTCCCTGAAACAGCAGGTGGATTGGGGGGAATTCTGTGGTGTTTTTTTAAGAGTAGTGAGAACTGCCTGGAGACCAACAGCCAAGGGAAGCAAGCAGCCAGCAATCTATACATGCTCTGTTTTATCCAGGAACTGTTAAATCCAGGACTGACCACTTGGCAAGCAGCTGCCAAGTGATCTCCTCTCATCTGGCACCAAATCTGTTATCCCAGCACCTAAGCGTCCTTATTCAGATTTCAGTAAAAGAAACAGCAGCAATTATTACAGGGCCCATCAGTACCTTGGCAGATGAAAGCTTCCTTAAAAGACATGGAAAAGCCAGCCTATTACATGGGTCATTATTCCTGAAATCTCCTTACGGAAGCCAGTGTTTATAGATGTTAAATGCTCATCTCAAAAAAATAGCTGTCTCACATTTAGCTACACACTGTTCACTACAGGAAACAGTCCAGATGCAAGTGAAGTCTGAATTCAGAAACCAACTTACTTGCTGGCAGCAAATATGTTACGAGTCTAGTAAGCAGAAGTTGACATTCAAAAGAGTTGTAACTGTGCTACGTGCACTGCTGTCTGTGAAACCAGTCCTTGACATCGTAGCTGAAACCCAAACACCACCTTTCCTCACCTTCACAGATCTAAGGATACCAGCCAAGCTTCCAACACTCACCACTATTCAGCCTAGAAAAATCAGTGCATTATAATCAAATTATTGCAGTAAATGCAGTCTAATTTTCTAGACCCACCTCCAAAGACCAGCCAAAATTAGGGTTCCGAAGACCAGTTTAACTCCAGCCAGCACTGCATTTTGCCAGCGTACGCAAAGGTTCCCATACACAATTTTAGTACTTACCTACAAGGCCTTCAACAACACCCTGGTACTTCAGATGGTTTACAGTTTTACAGTACCACTCATTCAATCAATCCTTAGCCAATGGGCTGAAGAAATGGGACGCTACCAAAAGTATCTCTCAGACAGGCGCGCAAAAGATCCCGAGGCTATTAAGACAGCTGTCCTTTAAATAGGACAGCCAGTGTGAACCTGGCTAATTCCAATTAATTTCCCTCAGAGGTAAGCTTCCTATGCAGTTCCAATCTTAAAAAGGTTCTAGGACAGGAGATAAGTAGGACCAATGCTGTCAAAATGTGCCATGCCCAACCCTTGCCCTGTCCCAGCAACCAGCAAGGTGATCCGCATATTCATTAATCTCTAGGCTGCTATGTTTTATGTGAAAAGAACCCAATGCGCCTCCTAATGACATCACCTAGAAACGTTTGATTACCATCACGATCTAGTTTTCACGTACCCTGAGTCTGATAATAGAAGACAGCCTCCTAGAATACTAAATTCCCCATGTTCACTGCGCTAGCACAGCCTTTGTTTGTTGTCATACAATATTAATTTTATCAAATGACTGCGGTGACACACCGTAAAATGAGAAGAAATTCATTATCCTAATAAAGGATTTATCTTCAGTTTTGTCATTTTTGTTTAAAGTACAAATTAAAAACTACTTAAGAACTGAGAAAGAATACAATAAGTTAACTGAAATGGTGCTATTCTATAACTTTTGTTTAAATTAGAAAAGTTAGATTCTACCAAAACATCTACCTCTAAAATAAAGAAGTAATATCAAACATGAATTAAGCTTCACAAAGTATTTTCAGAATGCTAGAAGTCAAGTTCTTACTTCAGCTTCCTACAAAACAGGAGCACATTGGCCAAGGTCGCAAATGGCAAACTGGGAAGTTAAATTGCCTGACTACATCACATGCTTTACTAAAGGGAGCACAGGCTTCCTTATCCCTGTTAGCAGCCCTTAAAAAAAAGAAAAACGCATCCTGATACTTGCTTTCCAAACTTTCAAAGACATTAAATATTTATTATTGTGTAGATATTAAACGCCATAACGTCTTGAGTAACAGAATCTCTGCAGTGACCTCATATTAGAGGCTGATTTTTGAGCTCGTGATAGAGAAAACTATGAAAATCATTATCATCACCTTGGAAAAAGGTGACATCTCTTTCACGAAGGGCCTTGGTTTTTATTAAAAGTAGGAATTTTGAAACAAAGTAGCCAAAAGATAGCGAGCACTATCTTTGCACGAGGTCACAACAGGAGTCACTTTGTGCTGCTGCTGCAGCTGATAAACGGGGAGAGAAGATGAGAGAAAGGGCAATGAAGGGCAATGAAGAGAACTAAGAGGGCATTGATGCCAGTGAAAGGGCTGGAGAACAAGCCTTATGAGGGGCGGCTGAGGGAGCTGGGGTGTTCAGCCTGGAGAAGAGGAGGCTGAGGGGAGCCCTCACTGCTGTCTAGGCTGCCTTCAAAGAAGATTGCAGGGAGGTGCTGGTCTCTCCAAGGTGACAGGATGAGAGGAAATGGTCTCAAGTCGCACCAGGGGAGGTTTAGACTAGATATGTGGAAATCTTTCTTCATAGAAAGGGCTCTGGGGCACAGCTTCCAAGGGAGGTGTTGAGTCCCCATCCCTGGAGATGTTTAAAAGCCAGGCAAACGAGGTGCTCAGGGATGTGGTTCAGTAGAAGACAGGCACGGCTGGTCTCAATGATCTCCAAGTTCGTTTTCCTACGGGAAAACTCGCCCCCGGGAACGCCTTTCGCTCGGCCTGCGGGGCCCGCGCCCTCGGCGTCGCTCGCAGGCTTTGGCACCGGCGGCCCCGTTCACCTTGCGCTCACCTTGAGGCCGCCGGGAGGCGCCCTGGGCCCGGTGGGGGGGTGGCGAGGGGACACACACCGGCCCCGCCGCCGTCTCCATGGCAACGGGGACGCGCTGACCCACACGGGGGCGAGGGGGCGGCCGCGAGTGGGGACCTGGGCGCGTGGCGGCCCTGACATCCCCCTCCACCCCCCCTTAAACACACACGCACAGCATCGCAGCGCTCCCTCCACCACACACCTCCCCAAACTCCTTCGCTCGCCCTGTTCGTCCTCCCACCTTCCCTTCCCTCCACCTCAACGTCGCCCCCGCCCCCAGCTCACCCGCAGCCGGGCGGCCAGGACGCAGTACGGCGCCATTTTGTTCACTGACAAAGATGAGGTCGCGTGGCGATGGCGTCACGCGGCGCCTTTTAAAACCTCCGGCGCGCGGGGGGGGCGGGGCCGCGCGAGTCCTGGCAGGGAGATACCGGGCACGCGGCGGGGAAAACGCGGCCGCCACACGGGCCACGGAGGGATCAGAAAGGTTAAGGATATGGAAGCTCATCGGGAGAAGGGTTTTTTTTTGAGGTAGATCTGCTAGCGATCGCGCTTTGGCGTCGTTGTCTGGGGTCGGTGCTTTTGGAGACGCCGCCCCTCGCCGCGGCCAGGACCTGGCGGCGAGCGCGCGCGTGAGGGCCTCCTCGCCATGGCCAAGCACCACCCGGACCTCATCTTCTGCCGCAAGCAGGCCGGAGTGGGTGAGTGCTGAGGGGAGAGGAGAGATGGGGGAGAGGAGAGGGGCGACGGGTAGAGGAATCATAGAATCACTAGGTTGGAAGAGGCCCACTGGATCATCGAGTCCAACCGTTCCCGTCAGTCACTAAACCATGTCCCTCAGCACCTCATCCACTCGTCCCTTAAACACCTCCAGGGAAAGTGACTCAACCACCTCCCTGGGCAGACTCTGCCAATGCCTAATGACCCTTTCCATGAAGTCTTTTTTCTTGATGTCCAGCCTGGTGGGGCTTCAGGCCATTCCCTCTCGTCCTGTCGCTTGGGAGAAGAGGCCAGCTCCCTCCTCTCCACAACCTCCTTTCAGCTAGTTTTAGAGAGCAATGAGGTCTCTCCTCAGCCTCCTCCAGGCTAAGCAACCCCAGTTCCCTCAGCCGCTCCTTATAAGACTTGTTCTCCACCCCCCCTCACCAGCTTTATAGCTCAAAGAGAGGAGGAGAGAGAGAGAGATGGAGGGGAGAGGGAAGGAGGGAGTTTTGAGCAAGGAGCACCAGCCATGAGTAGCTTCACACAGGCACCAATGCTTCAAGCACTGTCTCTTTTGGAAGACTTTTTTCGATTAGTTTTAGGCCGGCTACAGTGTTGCCATAGGGCTGCCCAAACTGTTGGTAGCTTTGTGTCCTGATTTAATGATTGGCTGTTGAGGAGGAAGAGGTGAGGCTGAAGAGCTCTTGAAACTGGCAGGTATCTTTTGAAACGTAGTCTGACGTAGATACATATGAAACACTGATTATTTGAAGTAAAACCTATGAATATGTTGAACAGGAGCATTGAGTGGTTCTGGCTAGATGTGTCATCTTTTTAAGTGATGAAAACAGAAATCTCAGCCCTGTGTGGCACAGAAGCGCTTGCCAGCATGAGAGACACAGCAAAATCAACTAATCACAAAGCTTCAATGTTCCACACAACAGTCAATAAGCAAATTAAGTAATTCCAGACACAAAACTCAATAAAAGTGGAGGTCATAGGGAGACAGGAATGAGAGGTCAGATCATAAAGGGAGAAGAGTTTTTACACAAGATTACACGCCTTTCTCCCACCCTCACTGTTTTAATTTCACTTTTCTGTTGGTGTCTGGCTGCATTCTGTGGGTTCTTGTCCTGCAGAGGGAGAGGAGGCTGCACAAGGAAAAGCCCTGGCACTGCCTTGGGGGTCTGCCCTGAGACGTGGGTGCTCTGGACCACTCTTATAGAATTACTTGGTTGGAAAAGACCTTGGAGTTCATTGAGACTGACCATACCCGTCCACTACTAAACCACATCCCTGAGCACCTCATCTACCCATCTTTTAAACACCTCTAGGGAAGGGGACTCAACCACCTTCCTGGGCAGCCAGTCCCTGCGAACCCTTTCAGTGAAGAAATTTTTCCACATATCCAATCCAAAACTCCCCTGGCGCAACTTGAGACCATTTCCTCTTTTCCTATCACTTTTTACAGAGTCCTTCCTCAGCTTTTCCTGTAGCCCCTTCAGGTACTGGAGGGTCACTATAAGGTCCTCTCGGAGGCTTGTCTTCTTCAGGCTGAACAACACCAACTCTTTCAGCCTGTACTTGTATGGGAGGTGCTCCAGCGCTCTGATGATCTTTGTAGCCCTTCTCTGGACCTGTTCCAACAGCTCTGTGTCCTTATGTTGAGGGTGCCAGAACTGGACACAATACTCCAGATGAGGTCTCATGAGAGGAACAGATGGGCAGAATCACCTCCCTTGACCTGCTGGCCATGCTTCTTTTGATGTAGGCCAGGATACAGTTGGCCTTCTGGGCTGCAAGTGCACATTGCTGGCTCCTGTTGAGTTTCTTATCAATCACCACCCCCAAGTCCTTCTCTGTGGGGTTCTCTCAATCACGTCATCCTCCATGCTGTATTGAAACCGCGAATTTCCCTGACCCAGATGTAGGACTTGGCTTTGTTGAACCTCATGACATCCACACAGGCCCACTTCTCCAGCTTGTTCAGGTCCCTGTATTTGACATACCTTAATGTTCTGAAGTGCAGATGGTATTTGGCTGCCACAAATATGGGTGGACAAGGTGCTGAGGGGCATGGGTTAGTGTTTGATAGGAGTGGTTGGACTTGATGATCTGGTGTGTCTCTTCCATCCTGGTTGTTCTATGATTCTATGATTTTTTGATGTTGTCTCATTAGACCCAGTGCAAAAGCCATGCCAGACTTGTATAGGATTTCCTTTAGTCAGATGCATTGGGTGTGCTTGAAGTGGAATAATGAATGTAGGTTTCCTTACCGTTAGTGGGTGTCATCGTGCATTAACAGTGCATCTAAACTTTGATCTCAGCATGTTTCCAGGAGGATATGTATTGTTCACCAATCGCCTCATGGCAGGGGGGTTGGAACTGAATGATCTCTAAGGTCTTTTCTGAACCAAACCATTCTGTGATTTTATGATCATAAATGTGTTCATGTTTATGCTAAAACTGTTCATGGGGTGTAATTTCTTTATTAAGACTGTTCACAGCAGAAGATAATTATGTGATATTCAAGCTTGTAGTTACTCCTGCTGCTGCCTCAAATAACTTTTTTTCTTCTTTTTTGTATTACAGCAATCGGAAGACTTTGTGAAAAATGTAAGTATAGTTTCTGCACGTAGCTGCTTGAGAAGATGGTCTTGTGGTTGGAGCGTGCAGTTTGGATTTGCGGATTGCATTCTGGTTTTGCTTTAACCATGAAATTGATGTCATTCTTTGAGATAGGAGAAGTTACTTGTGTATTGCAAGTGTAAATCAATAAGTCCTTACAAAGTTATGTACTCAAAGAGATTGTCACACAAGCGCGTGCTGTTCCAGAGTAAGTACTGCCAGCATTTTCAGTAGCTGAGGCTACACTGATTCCTTGGTCGGTTCCTTGTGATCTGTAATACAAAATGAGCAGCCTGATCATTTCAAAGCAGGAAAAAAAGTGCATATTCGGAATCTGACTTCTTCATACTTTGAGAAAGGTTCCCTTCAGCATCCAGGAGAATAAGAAATGATGGGGAACCATGGGGAACATTAAAGTTAGAGCAGAAAAGACAGCACAGAGTCAGGTGCCAGTGCTCAGCTGTCAGAGAGAAGAAAAAAAGAGTATGATCTGTCATTAGATCCTTGTAGGGGAACAGAACAATTAAGATGACTAATTCATGCCTTAAATATAGTATGAAAATAAGCAGAGTAGCGAGAAGCCCAGTCTGAGGCAACAAGATTGTTTTCAAGAGCACTTGGCAGTGAAACAGATTCCCATTGGTAGTAGTTGAGGGGTTTTGTGCTGGAGATTTAAGAGCAGGTTGGATGAGCTGTTTGGGGGAGTCAGGATTAGATGCCTTGGGAACTGGTAATAGGATATGAAGCTTTTTATCCCTAGGTCAGTGTTCTGGATAAAGTCCAGCACAATGGAGACTGTCAACAGCACCTGATGGCTGCTTGCCTGTATGATACGAATACTAGAATCTCACTCAGTTCCTTGTGAGAAAGCAAGAGCAACTTCTGTGAAATGGCTGTTTATGCCAGTTTATCCTTTCCTTGGCCTTCTCACAGATGAAGGATTAAAGGGGCCACGAGTATGATCTCTAATCTCATCTCTTTGAGGGTAGTAACTCCAGACTTCTGTGGATGTGGCACTGTGGGAGAAGCTTACACTGCTGCTTCTGTGTAGGTGAGGACACTAGTCCTGTCAGTCCAGCGTTTTTTTCACAAGTGAAAAATTCAGTAGGTCTAGAGTGAAAAAGGTAATAGTATGATGTAAGCGTGTGTTGGCTAATCACAGAAGTGACTTTGGGTTTCTTCTCTGATTGCGAACACTTGAATAAATAGAAATAGTCAAATATTGCAGGCTAGTTGCCCTTGTTCTTTTCCAGTCTGTGTGCCAATACAAAGTTGCAACCCATGCCTTCGAGCTGAATTTTAGCAGTTCAGGTATGTTGTCCTTGACTGTATAGGCAAGTTTTTTGATTGGAAGCTTTTCCTGTTCAATGTGAAGAAGAGATCTTTCTGTAACCAAAGGCTCTGCTGTACTTGCAGGTGATGGCAAATGCGTGATCTGTGACTCCTACGTGCGGCCCTGCACTCTGGTGCGCATATGTGATGAGTGTAACTACGGGTCCTACCAAGGGCGCTGTGTGATCTGTGGTGGCCCAGGAGTGTCTGATGCCTACTACTGCAAGGAGTGCACCATCCAGGAAAAAGATGTATGTTGTTATTCAGTCTCTTGTTGAATTAGTTATGTGCTTATTTAACAGCCATGCTTTTCTTTAAGGGGCTTGGAGCTACAGAGAATAGTGCTGGGACACGGGACGCTTGGGCTCCACTACCAATATGAGCTCTAGTTTTCATTACCTCGTGCTTTTCTTGCTGTTAGTTCCTTGTGTTTGCAAAGCATTTTGAGGTTTCATAGCATTTTGAGGTACTGTAGCTGTTTCAATCCCAGGGTGCTTTGCACTGCACACTCGGGGTTCGCTTCCTTGACGCACTGTGAGTTACTGCTTTAAGTTGTTCTCTTATGAAATCATTCAACCTGGTTTTTGTCAGGGTCAGAGATACTCCAGGCACTGCAGAGGCAGTGGTAGAATCATAGAATCACCAGGTTGGAAAAGACCCACGGGATCATCGAGTCCAACCATTCCTATCAAACATTAAACCATGCCCCTCAGCACCTCAGTAGGAGAAACCTCCTCGCTAGAACTGCATTATCAGCCACTGACCAAGGGCATGTATGGTGCTGCAGAGCCTGTGGAATCACCACCTGTGTTTTCCTTTGGATTGTGATATAAAATTAGATCTTAGTGTCCAGTGTCTGCACTAATGGTATTTTGCAAGTTTAAAGTTTCTTGTACAATTTCAGTGGGATACGACTTGTTTCTCTTTATTCTTTTCTGAAATGACCTGTATTGTAGACATCTCTTTTTCTGCTAACACTTTTTGGTGTAACGATTGCTTATTTCTCTAGTCAGTGCTGTAATCCCTTCATAATCTTGTGCTGACAGATAGCTGCTGCACATGAGAAACGAGGCACCCCCTGTAAGTTAATTGTTAATATCCAACACGTTGAATGCAGGATGTGAAGAACTGCAAATGAAGTGGTAGAAAAACCTTAGGGAGAAGCAAAAATGTGGTGCTTACAGTTGCAATATCCCAAGCATCTGCACCTGATGGCTGTAAGAGTATCTGTTAAAGGTTGTTTGGGCTTTGGTGCTTTGCGAATGCCAACTCCAGTACACTCTAATGACAGTGGAGACCATACTGAGAGAATGGTTCAGATTCGTTTAGAGGAACATGCTCAGTTGAGTGAGTTGCTGCTTTAATTCTCTGCAGTGTCCGTTTTCTCTAGAGGCCTTCAGCTAAACTGAGAACAGAGACAGGTCCTTATTTGAATTTAATCATTAGATCTGACAGGACCATAAACTTTCTTAGTATCTAAATATGGATATAAATGCTGTGATGATGGTGCTGCCTCCTACTTTAGAAATGCTGTGAGAAACAGTAGTTTTGTTTGGTTGCCTGTGGAGCCAAAACACTTGGCTTGATATGTCATGAGCAAAATAGGCTGGCTTTTATTTTTACCAATTCATAATAGTAGATTCATTGGTAAATTATGAATTCATATTGGTGAAGGGCTTTAAATTTAAAGTGGGGGAGAGATTAGATATTAGGAAGAAATTCTTCACGGTGAGGGTGGTGAGGCCCTGGCACAGGTTACCCAGGGAAGCTGTGGCTGACCCATCCGTGGAAGTCTTCATGGCCGGGTTGGAAGAGGCCTTGAGCAGCCTGGTCAGTGTGAGGTGACCCTGCCCATGGCAGGGGAGTCGGAACTGGATTATCTTTAAGGTCCTTTCCAACACAAACCATTCTGCGATTCCATATTGATTCCCAACAGGTATTTTCCAAAACCTAAGATCACCTTTAGATTATTTTGTCTGGTTCAGGTGGGAAATTGCCCGATGCTCTGCAAGGGACGGTTGTAGAAAAGGTAGAGCTGGAGAAGCAGAATAATAACAAGTCAGAACTGAGGTATTTTGACAACGACATGAAGCCTGCTGTGGGTGAAGACAGTTGATCTCTTTCAGCAAATTTGAACGTTAGGAATTATTGCAGATGTGAAGTTGCAGATCTGAAACAGCAGATTTGACATGATTGACTTGCAGGATTGAAAAGTGGTGGCACAGGTGAAGGGTGCTTGGAATGGGAAAAATTGTGTGCTGCCTGTTGCAATTATGGTAGCTGGTGCTGATGTGAATGAGAACAGCAGCTGGACAGAGCTCTATAGCTGAAGCTCTAACATTCCAAGTTTTCAGTCACAGCATTTTCGTCATCCTCAGAGAAAGACTGGAAAAGATAGTGAAGCAGGAAAGCAAATACTTAAATGGAGGGAGGAAATGGAATGCTGTTGGGCATGGGGCAAAGGGCCTGGTTACTCTTGGTTCATTTGTTCTGATGGAGGAACGAAGTATTGTGCTGCGCTTCGATCTATGAGTAAGGGCCAAAGTCCCACCTTGTCACCCAGGACAGCTGTGAGTTGCAGAAAGTAATCTCTGCTTGGGGCCAGGAGCGCGCTTATGTGCTGCCTCCTTAGGAGGAGGTGAAAGAATGAACAGAGCGCTGCAATAATGCTGTCAAGATTGCCACAGACTCCCTGGATCGTGGGAGGCAAGGCTTGGAAGAGTCCTACTACTGAGATTCAAGATCAAGTAAGGAGGCAGTAGCTAGAGATAGATTGTGTCAAGTGTATGGGGAGGAACGATTTCTTTTCCACCCTCTCTCGTGTTATTTCTACCGTGCAGACCCTGCTCACTGGGCTGCATCTCCTGCACAGGAGCAGGTGTCAGTGGGGCAGCTTGGGTGCAGTTTCTACAGCAGCTGATAACTGCCCAGAGACATCCTTATAAATCTAATCCATTTGAGCTTACACAACAGCCAAGGGCATGTGTACTTCTGCCTGCTGGACTCCTCACAACTGCTGTTGCCACAACATTTTGCCCTCAGGAGTTATGCAGATGCCAGGCTGAGGTGGTCCATGGGCAAATGTTCACTGTTACCCCAAGAGGTGCATGTCTAATTGATCTTTGCAACCGCACCTCTGAGGCAGGTCCCCCCCGATCCCCATTGCTTTTCTTGTAGCTTTTTTCTCACCATCCATTAGAGTTCAGGTTCAAGAACTTGTCTCTGTAGCTGCTCTGAATAGCTGTTCTCTCTCAAGATGATAATCCAGCCTTCAGTACTCCATCCAGGATGAAGGAAATCTGAGCTTCAGTTCTGCTGTCACAGCTATGGGGTGTCCCTAAACACGAGAATGGCTTGGTGACATCTAAAGCAACAAGAATCTTTTTGGCTAAGAAGGGGAGAGGTTATTTCCCTGGGCTGTATAAATCCTGTATATCCTAATTTAGAAAAAATCTAGTCTTGAGATACTGAGCATCCTTTTAATTAAACTGCGGGTGTTACATGAGCTATTTTCTGGTTTTACCCTGAGGAAGAGAATGTGCTAGAGTAGTATTAATAAGGCATCCATCCTCTTCTCTGCTCCACTCTCTTGCTGGTAGTAACCAGAACTGGAAGGCAGTTGCTCTGCAAAGGTGTTTAAGGCGTGTGTTGAGGATAGAGTGAAGAGTGTGGGAACTGAGAACTTACTGAAACTACCTAGGTGATAATGTTGTTCCGTTTACCGGTCTCCTAACTTAGATTGTCTTTCCTTCTTACAGAGGGATGGTTGCCCCAAGATCGTCAACCTGGGCAGTTCCAAGACAGATCTCTTCTACGAAAGGAAGAAGTATGGCTTCAAGAAGAGGTGATCCTATCCGTACGTGGCTACACCTCCTGTCGGGTTGGCAAGAGGGTCTTGGAACTTCTCCGGACTTTACTATTATTGAATACCTATAGATTATTTTTTTCTAAAGCAGTACAAATTCAGTAGTATACTTGGGGTTGGAGAAGTAACTGACCACGTGGAGACTGAAACCTGATCAGATCTATGAGAAAGAGCAAATGAGGACTATTATCTCTTGCCTTTTCAGAAGCTCTGCTAGTAGGTACCCCAGCTTCCTTTAAAAATCCCAGTGGGCAATTATTTACACACGGAGGAGACCAGTGCAGTGAAAAGCAAGTACCATTTCTGGTGTGGAGAAACACCTTGCAGTGGTTCTTACCAGGCCTCCTCTCAATTGTTTGAAATCACCCCATGCCTCAGTATTGAAGAACAGAGCGCTGATCCCATGTGTCTGCTTCCCCACCTCCTTCCTCCAGTATATTTCTATACTGCCCTGTTTTGTAAAGAACTCGCTCACGGCTGATGCTTTCCTAGGGAGAGCCCAGCTGTTCCATGTTTTCTTTGACAGATTAATCCAAGGCCGTTTTTTTGTACCCATTTCTATAGGATGCATACCAATAAAGCTCTTCTTATGGGTTTGGCTTTTTTTATTTTTAATAACAAGTATTTCTCTCCACTTCATTCCGTGCCAAGCGCCTCTGGAGCTTTCCGGGGACACATAGGATTAGCCCAGCTAGAACTGCACAATGGGTTATCTGGTTTCTGACAGGGCCTGCTTATGGCCATGTGACCTTGCTGCAAGGAGCTTCAGGGAATGGCTATTGCTTTTGTCTGCCTGTGATCCCAGCCACTCATCGTTTTGTCCCATAGCGTGAGGATCGCTGAGCTTGTAACCCTTATCCTAGCTAATACGGCTGTGGATGTTGTTTCACCATGCAAACATCCAATCCCTTTCTAAAACCTACTAAGCTATTTGACTCGCTGTCCTGTTCTTGTGAATAAGTTAAAGCCTTCCCTGCTGTAACTGGAAACCAACTATTGTGTTCTAGGCTATTGGCTGTGTGCAGGCTGAAAACCAGAGGCTGCTTGTTTGTCAAATACCAGTACAGACTAAAAGCAGTCTGTTGGCTCAGCAGAGATCTGGGAATGGAAGCCTTTACGCAGAGGTGGAATAGAGTTCCCTACTAGGGCACACGCTCCTCAAATGGTTAAACTGGGGGTCCTAGTGCCACATACCCTGTAATCTTTAAAGTCTCCATCATCTGAGCAGAGCAAGTGCTCCAGAAATGGAGTTATCTTTGTGCAGTCTTGGGGTGCGGAGCCTGTTTTGTGCCCTTTCTAGGATTTCGGTTCCCCTGATGATAGTAGTGATTCCTCTAACTCATCTGTGATACAAAATCCTCTCCTAACTGCTTCAGCCATTTAAGCATTTTGAATACAAGTGAAAAAAAGGGAGACAAGTTGTGATCATCCTTCCCTTAAGTCATTTCTTCCTGCTGCAGATGGCTCTAGCTGTGACTGGTCCTACAGCTGCTCCTCCTTCTCCTGTCCCCAGCTAGCAATTCTGTCATGTTTCTCTTGAAAGCTTTTTGCAGTCCTGAGAGTGTCTGTGTGTCTTTTTGCCTGCACCACGGTTCCCTTACACAGCTTCTGGTTAATTTTACTAACGTGGATGCCATTTGCTGAGATGTTCAGAGCAAATTGGATCTTTGGTTCCAGCAAATCCCACTCTCTCAAATGAATTCTACCTGAATAAGCAGCTGCCTCTTGCTCCTGTCTGGCCGTGTCAGAGCCATTATCGGCCGTGTTAACTTCTGTATTTCTTTGCAAGCAGGGCATGACATGCAGATTTTTTTTGTACCTGGAACTTTATCACTTTGACCAGAATTTATCACTTGCTTTCAGTCAGGCTGCCCAAATTATCACACCGGGAGCGCAGAAGCTTTTCATGTTTTTTTTTTCTTTCCTGGAAGTTTCTGAGATAACAAAAGTAGTTTGGTGAAGGTAGAGGGAGATGAAGTTAGAGCTATTTCTTTTGTCTCAGAGTTATTGCCCCTGGGGCAGGGATCCCTAGAAGATCTAATTTTAGAGCAGCCTGTGTTCCCAGTCATTTAGCAGGATCAGCCAGGCAGGGGTTGCTATAGAGATACGAGTGTCCCCATCCCTTCCCCCACCCCTAAAAACGGCTGCGCGTACTTACTTTCTTGGCACTCCTGGTGCCCTCACTCTGGCTGCTGGGTATATCGGTCTGCGTTCTGGCAGCAGCAAGAGTTAAGCTGCCATTTCTAGTTGTTCTGAGTCACTGGGCAGGTGGAGAGAGGGAGGGACAGGCTTTTTCCCCTTTGCCTTGTTTGCTCAGACAGCTCTGGGGAGAATGCCAAACGCTGCCAGTGCTCAGATTGGTTCAGCGCCTCCGCCTCTCTGGTTCTTGCAGAGCGCGGATGGGACATTGCCCTGAAGCTGCTAAATCAGACAAGGGTAATGGATGTATCTGGGTAGCCCAGAAGAACTCAGCCTTGCTTGGGTGGTAGTGATTTCTGTTCACCAGCAAAAGAAGCCCAGGCAGGGCCCCTAGAAGAGCACAGTATTTCTTACCTAAATAGATTTTGAAGGACTTGTCCAGTAAGAGATTTCCTAGCAGTACGGGAGACCAGAGCACACGCTAAAAGAACAAGCTTCCCTGCAAGGGCAAAATGAGACCAGACACATCCTGCTGCTGTGTGCCTTCCAAGCTCTGGAAGGGCTTCCGCAGACCTTGGACTCTTAAGCTCCCTGGCTGCCAGTTGCTAAGCGCCTGCATGACAAATGCAAGGAAGGGAGAGAGGGAGGGAGGGCTGCATCCCTGTGGCAGCTGGACCCCCGTGGAGTTGGCTGCAAATCCTGATTGTATGGAGCTAAATGTGTCTTCCTGCTGTTACTTTACTAGGTGGGGTTATCGTTTGTTTTTTTCTTTTTTTTATAATAAAAAGGATGTTAGGTAAAAATTTTTTTTTTAAATCCTTTTATTTCAAATATTGACACTGGGGGGAGGAACATGGGACCTCTTGGCCTATTAAGTAATCAGCCTCTGTTGGCAGCACTAACAAGGCTTGGCTGCGTTCTGAAATGTAGATTTTCCCTCTTAGATGCTTTTTCAGACCAACTCCTGGCCACAGCTACCGCCACAGAGAGTTCTGTAACACACCCCCAGTCCTTCAAATCATCTGGACCTTGTCTTGACAAAGCCCTCAAGCTCAAAATGTTACCTTTCTTTTTAAAACACCCTGAAGACAGGCAAAGGCCTTAAGTCTGCCTGTGAGCTTTCCCTGGGGGAGCTGTGTTGACAAAATCCTGCTTCTGAAACGGTATCTGCACAGGAGCTGTTATTTTCTCATTAGGGGGATCAGCTGGAGATGTTGTTTGCCCATGTCAATAGCAGGAAAGAATTTTTCATTTCCTTGAGGTCGTCATGTGAATCGACTATAAAGAGGATTCAGGGTACGGCGGTCTTAATTACACCTGATTATAACCTGACTGCCCTTCCTTGGCATTAAATAACCCAGCAAAATGAGCTCTGTCCCAGCAGCCTGGCAGTTCCTTCCCTCCCCACACGCACGTGATTCGGTAGCTCGGCTTTGACGTCATAGCCAAATGGCCGAGAATGCATGAGCGGATACCATGACAGAATTCCTCTGCCCGCATGTGTACCCGGGCGATGTGATAATTAAAGGAGCACGGTCAAGGCACAAGTATTTTAAAGAGCCCTAATGTGTAACACCCTCCAAATAACACCTAATTACAACAACAATAGCATTTTAGAAATGTAATTGCCTTTTTTTTTTTTCCTTAATGATGCTAAAAATAGCGCAGTCATTTTAATTTCCTCATCTCGGGCTGAGAGCGGGTTTTTGTTTCCAGCAAAGCAAGTGAGTATTAGGGGAAGGGAAAAAAAAACATAATATAACTAAATTCCTTTTAAACTAGGAGCGATGAAAATAAGGCTGCTTATAACAGCTCTCCAAATTTTTCCCTTCTCATCCGCCCCAGCCCCCTGCAGAAACAAAAAACAACTTCAGAAGTTGTTGTGGTTTTTTTTTTATCAGTGGGAAAATGAGCAGTAGCGCGGTGGCTGGGATTCCTTAATGTGTGGTTGTTGACAGGCTCCCAAAGAAGCCCTCTCCAGTGGCAAAGGCGGTGCCTAAGATAAAGGGTTCTCAAGCAAGAGAGGGCAAAGCGAACCCAGAGGGATGCCGAGGGTCTTTATGGAAACAGGGCAAGAGAGGAATATTGTATTTTTGCAGTTGGGAGGTGGTCGCTACAGAGAATTATTGAAGCTGGGGGACATGGAGCTGCTCAGGAAGCGTCTGTGGGCTGCTTCGCTTTTGAAAATGGGTGATAGATTAAGCTTGTGAACATAACTGTTATTGAGAGGATCTGATTCCAAGATGGAATGTGGCTCCATGATAGCATTTGTCTCAGGAATTCTGCAGAAGCAAGACAAATAGGTCATTTCACAGGCCAGGCCAGCTGCCCTCACTGTGACAGGAACTGTGGTAGCGCTTTGGTCACCGAGACCAGTTCTCCCTATGAGGTCTGCTTGTGTCAGATGAGGAAAGTGCCTGACGTGTTCGGGAGAGCCTGGAAAAGCCGTTCTTGGTGTCCCTTCCACTTACTTGGAACATTACTCTGATCATAAGCTGGCTTACGTGTGGACAGTGAGAGTCTTTTGCTGCTGCTGTCTGAGGCGACAGCCTTGTACGTAAAATACGTGACCTACGGGTGCCAGCAGGGATTTCCATGTTCCCCAGAACCAGGGACAGGCCTGGTTTAAAACACTGAGTGCAGAGCAGCGCACGCTGGCAGCTGGTGCCCTTTGAACGCGTGTGGGGACATTGGACATGAGGAAACACAGCTGCTTCTCCACCTGCGGCTGCTTTAGGGGACCCTTTCTTGTTGCGCCCAGCTGTCCCCTCTGACCCCAAAGCACATGCGCTTCTGTTTTCTTCCCCTTGGGAGTCATAGAATGGTTTGGGTTGGAAGGGACCTTAAAGATCATCAAGTTCCAACCCCCCTGCCATGGGCAGGGACACATCCCGCCAGGATCAGGTTGTTCAAAGCCCCATCCAACTTGGCCTTCAACACCTCCAGGGATGGGGCAGCCATGGCTTCCCTGGGCAACCTGTGCCAGCACCTCACTGCCCTCATAATGAAGAAATTCCTCCTTATGTCTAGTCTAAAGCTGCCCAGTTTACACCCTTTGCCCCTCCCATCACTGTCACTACTGTCTCCTTTGTAAAACAGTCGTGTTTGCACAATCAGAAGCCCTGTGGCACAAAGTGGTTGAGTCCCCATCCCTGGAGGTGTTTAAAAGGCAGGTGGGCGAGGTGCTCAGGGATGCGGGTTAGTAGTGGACAAGTACGGTTGGACTCAGTGTTCCCCAAGTTCTTTCCTATTCTGTGCTAAGTAGAGGCGGTGACCTACCCCGGCGGGACTACAACTCCCGGCATGCCCCGCGCCAGGTCACGCCCCCGCCACACGCCCCCTTCCACTCAGTGGCTGGCGCGCTCACCAATGGGGAGGCGCGGCCGGGCCCGCCCAGCCAATGGGAAGGCTGTTGCTAACACGCCTCAGTTATTTTTAGAACGGAGAGGGAGGTGGGGGCCGCCGCTCGCGCACCTTGCGGCGCTCTCGCCTCCGCCGCGCCGGCCCCTCCGCTAGAGGCGGAGGAGCACGGAGATAAAGTAGTTCGCGGGGCTGTGCAGGGGAACGGTCCCCGCGGGATCCCCGGGGCCACTCCTGCCTCCTGGCCGGGCCCTGACAGCGCCGGTTCCTCCATCCCCCGCCTGCCGGGCGGCTGCGAGGAAAACGCCGGCCGATTCC
Organism: Piaya cayana; assembly: GCA_013389865.1. Lineage (NCBI taxonomy): Eukaryota > Metazoa > Chordata > Aves > Cuculiformes > Coccyzidae > Piaya > Piaya cayana. The sequence continues at coordinate 82,453 of WAAB01017758.1, forward strand.
TTCCCCGTTCAGTCGCCCCCCGTGACCCCATCCATTCAATCGCCTTTCCCCGTGCCCCTCCAACTCCCGTTCAGTCGCCTCCCTGTGCGCCTCCTACCCTCCCATTCAACTCCACCGTGCCCCTCTCCATTCAGTCGCCCCTCTGTGCCCCCATCCTCTCCCATTCAATCGCCCCCCGCCCCATTGCTACATCCCCTCATTCAAACCCTCCCCTTTAACCCCCATCCCCTCCTACCCAACCGCCCTCCTCTGCCACCCATCTATTCAATCACCCCCGTGCACCCCACCCACCCCCGC
>WAAB01017758.1:84896-95817 GCA_013389865.1 Piaya cayana
CCCTTTTACCCCCACCCCCCCCACCCAATCGCCCCCCTGTGCCCTGAATCCCATCCCATCGCCTCCGTGTCCCCATCCCCTCCCATTCGCCCCTCTTTTAACCCTATCTCCTCCCATACAAACCCTCCCGTTTCCATACCCTCCCACCCAATCGCCCTCTGTGCCCCCATCCACCCATTCATCCCCCCTTTAACCCCATCCCCTCCCACCCAATCGCCTCCTGCGCCCCCCATCCACCCAATCGCCCCACACCCTCTCCCATTCAACCCTCACCCTTTACCCCTCACCCCCTCCCATTCAATCGCTGCCCTGTATCCACCCCCGCCTGAGGCTAAGCCGCTTGGGGAAATCCTCAGGTCAATCCCCCCTCCCTGCTACCCCCCCTCTCTTCCCCCGGCGCCGCGTTGGGGGGGGCGCAGAAAAAAGGAATTAACACCCCCCCACCCCAATCGACGGCGGAGAAGGGAGGGGGAAGTAGTCCCGGCCCGCCCTCCACGGGCCGCATCACGCTGGGCGGGAGCGCGGATCCATGCGCGGGGTTGCTAAGGGTGAAAGTTTGCCGTGAGTTGGCTCAGTTGGGGCCAGGGCGCGGGCGGCTCCGGGACGGCGGCGGTGACACCCGCACCACCATCACCACCGCAACCACCATCACCACCACCAGCAGGGTCGTCCCGCACCACCCCCCACACCGCCGGGGATAAGGACGAGGGCAGAAATCCGCCCGGCAGCCGCCGCCGGCCCTGGAACCACCGAGGACGAAGTAAGTGGGGTTGGGGCTGCCTTCATCCCGCGCCCCCTCCCCGCCCCGATTCGCTGGGGAACGAAAGGGGCCTCGGGGGGAGAGGGGAGGGGGGCGAAAGTCCCTGTGTCGGTGGCGCTGTGCGATGTCCCCCGTTTCGCTCGGTTCCCCCCGGGGAGGGGCGCGGCTCGGCCCCGGGAAGGGCGAGGCTGGGCACCCCGGGGGGCGAGCAGCGGTGGTGCCTTCGGGGCCCCCGCGGCTGGGGAGGGGGGAGAAGCGACAACAAAGGCGCTGCCGCGGCTGGGCTGGCGGAGGGGGGCTCAGCCTCCCCCCTCTCCGGGAAGGTGGAGGGGGGGGCGGTCGAGGTGCCCTTCGCGCAGGGGAAGGGGGTCACGGGGAGGCGGCGCGGGGGGGCACCCCCGACCGTCAGAACGCCGGGACGCAGGTCTTGCGCCCTGCCGGGCTCGGTCCCGCAGCCCGAGGAGGCTGCGGCGGAGCGGGGAGGCGCCTCCCCGTCCCTGCTGAGAGGGGAGGGGAGCGGTGCCCGGCGGTCCCGGGCCGCGGGGCGGGTTCCCCGGGGCGGGACGGCCGCCACCGCGCATGTACCGTGGAAAATTTTGTGCCCTGCCCCGCCGAGCCGGAGAGCCGGGGGCCGGGCCGGGCCGCGGGGCACGACGGGAAGTGTAGTCTGGGGTCCAAGTAGATCGCGGGATAGGGAGGGACGCGAGGACTACAACTCCCATGGTGCCCCGCGGCGCCGGGGGTCGGGGGGGGCGGGCAGCTGGGTCAGTGGCGATGGCCGCGCTCCCGGGGAAGGGGTGAAACATCCCGGCTTGGGGCACGAACGGCGTGACCAGCAGGGAGAAGGGAGGTCCCACTGCGCTGGCGAGGCCGCAGCTCGAATCCCCGGTTCAGGTTTGGGCTCCTCGCTGCACCGGAGCGTGTCCGGAGGAGGCAGCGAGGCTGGGGACTGGCGGCTGAGGGAGCTGGGGGTGTTCAGCCTCGAGAAAAGGAGGCTGAGGGGGAGACCTTATCGCTCTCTACAGCTACCTGAAAGGAGGTTGGAGAGAGGTGGGTGTTGGCCTCTTTTTTTTTTCCAAGTGGCAGGCGATGGGACAAGAGGGAATGGCCTCAAGTTGTGCCTCAGGTTGGACATGAGGAAAAATTTCTTGACGGAAAAGGTTCTCGGGGGGGCTTCCCAGGAAGGTGGTGGAATCCCCGTCCCTGGAGGTGTTTAAAAGATGGGTAGGTGAAGTGCTCAGAGATGCAGTTTAGTTATGCATGGGCATGGTTGGACTCGATGGTCTTTTCCAATCAAACAATTCTGTGAGCTCTTAAAGCTGCTGGGAATGCTGGTGGCAAGCAGCTGGTTACTGGGGCCCAGGCCTCTCCCACGAGCTTGGAGGGATATTGGCAAGGTCACCCGCTGTGTTTGCGCAGCAAGGAGGAGCGGGCACTGCTCCTGTGTTTGCTCTCCCCTGATGCAAGTGGTGGTTTGGCCTCTCTCCTTCAGTGGGTTCCTCTGTGGGTACACAGGGGTGGAGGGGGCTCCCGCATTCCCTCTGAGGAGCAGGGGAACAGCCCTTTGTTCCCTGCTGGCACCCAGTGTTCCACCCATGGAACAGTAAAGCCTTTGCTTTGGAAATGTCCTTTTTGTGCGAGACTTGTCAGAATACCTTTACAATTAATGTTTAGTTGTTTGTTGTCTTGAAGCTGTGCTGCTTCAGCTGTTTTTCTTCCATTTTATTACTGTTATCCTATTCTGGTGCGGTAGCAGGAGATTGAGGGTGTCTTGCTGGAACACCTTTCTCTGTCAACGACTGGAGGGGTCAGTGATATCTCTGATTTGTCCCTTCAGCGAGTATCAGCTACGTGCAGCTACCTCAGCAGCTGTCGGTGTTGTTCAGATAATCAACTCGTCTTTATCATAGCCAAGGTACAGAGTATTCCCTTTTCAAGAAGGGGGAGTACTTTATAAAGAAAAGAGAAAAGGAGGCGAGGATTTATAATTGTCTTCTTGCTGTCTTCTGCAGAAGGTTGATGAGGATGTGGGCTCTTCAGAGCATTTGTGTTGCAAATAGGGTAGTAACCAACGTTGGCCTTCGCTCCTTTCCCAATCTGTAATTTCTGATTTCTTAATAGACTTTTGGATCTGGATTATAATTTATCACATGAGATTAAAAGATTTGCAAACTGGCTGTTCTCTTTTTGCTTAATTTGCTGGGATGCCAAGCTGTCCTCTCCCTGAGATGCCTCAAAGCTAAAGCAACGAGAGGGCTTTGTGTAATCCCCCTTCTGAGGTAACATGGACTGTATAAGCTTTTGTTAATGTTTTAGGTGTGTTTTATTCCAAGGGTTTGCTTCATGCCATTTTCTCTGGAAAAGGCTCTGTATCTGTGCTGAGACTCTTGGCTTTTGAAAATGGCTTCTCCTTGCTGTTTGCTGAAACACTCTGCTTGCTTATTTCCTTGGGGTTCATCTGTTCTTGCTTGAACTCGATCAGGTCTGGGTGATGCACCAGAAGTTGTTACGCTCCAGTAAAGACATAAAGCAGGTTTTAAAGGCAAAACTTACTTCCTTTGATCCTGTGCTGCTTCTTGTTGCTGAGTCAAACCCCAAGAGGATTCCTTCCAGAACTGACCACCTTGTTGACGCTTGAGGTGTGGGATCTGCTTCTTGTTACCGTCACCCTGAAGCCAAGCTTCTCTAAACTCAGACTCGTACAGAAAAAACATAGAATCAGCGTTCCCTGTTCTGGTAATGGAGTCTCAAAATACTTGAAGGTTTAGAAATACAATTTAAAATATATTTAATCCTTCTTGTCCACTCAACTAGACCAAGCAGACAAGTCGGGTCGGTTTATTTTCTCCCTCCTGACGTAGGCCAGCGTGGATACCTGGTTGTGCTGCTGGGATTCCCAGTTCGTCAGGGGAATGCTGACACCGTATGTTTTTACTCCATCCCCACCCCCAGATAATTGGCACAAGTCGTAAACATTGGTTTGAGTGCTGCGTAAGAGCATCCCCGAAGCCCATTTTAGGAAGACTGTGAGACGCAGGGTGTCTGTTTGAGCAAGGTGAGGGCAGTTGAGACAGAGCGGCCTCTGACTAAGCTGCCAATTAAAAACTGGATATTCTGCCTCCCTCTGGAGAGGTGTGGAGGCTACTGGAAGTGTGAGTCCTCTTAAAAAATTTGTGGGATTTGGGCTTTTTTGGATGGGTGACAGCGTGGTGCTGACCTGGGGGTGGGGTGGGGTGGGGGGTTGTACCCAGGCAGACATTGTTTGGAAATCTGCGTATAATGGAAGAGTTGAATGTCGTGGTTTTGCATTGTGCATCTGTGGGTTCCCTGCTTTTCAGAGACTTCCTCGCAGAAGATGGGGGGGAGAGGGATTACTTCAGTCTTTGACAAGTAATTTCAGGTTTTATTAAGTAGGTACCTGATCCTGGCAGAGCTCACCTTCCCTCGTGTTGGGGGTAAGCAATGTGAACTGTGTTGTACAGGCTGTTGGCATCACGCTTGTGTTTTGTGACCCCACGCAGGTTTCCTGCCCCTCTCTCTCCCCGCTCCCAGCTGACTTAAGCTGGGATTTTAGGCTTGTAGCTATGCAGAGCCTTGACTGGCTACACTTAAGATACGTGCCTACCAGCTGGGGGAGGGGATAGTAAACATGGGCTAGCAGCCGGTGTCTCAGCACCCTCCATCCCGCCTTCTCGTCCTGTCTGTGTGTGTGCCAGCAGGACGTGGCACCTGGCCTCCTGGAGAAGAGGCTGGCTCCTGCCAGAGGCTGGCTCGTCCTGGGCATGAGCGGGTCCCTGCACAAGCTGCTGAGCGAGTCACGCGGCTGCTCGAGTGTTCGCTTGTTTTCTGGAGAGGCTGGTGCAGGTGAAGCGTGCTGGAAGCAGCTGAGTGCCAGGCCGTAGAGAGGGACGCATTAGATGTGCTGAAGTAGTTCTTCCAGAGCAGACAGTTGGCCTGCTGGGTTTCAGCAGCGTTTTTTGGTGACGAGGTGAGTATAACGTACATGCCTGTGTGCAGGTAGTAGCTACATCTATATTTCCTCTGCGCTGGAGCAGGGGGACTCCTTCCTACCAGTATCTCTCTTCTGGGGTGATTCTCCTAGAGAGCATCACTGCTGGTTAAGCTTTGTGCAAACTGCTCATTCCACTTTTTTAACGAAAAAGTGTGTCTGTTATCTCAACAGGTAGAGAGAGTTATCGTGTTCTCTTGTCTTCATCCATCCTTTTCTCTCTTTCTCTAGGTCTGCTTGGAGCCAAATCTTGTCTATGTGCGTGTCATTTTGTCTCTTTTAACACACTGCCCTGACTTGCTTGCTGCGAAGGGAGTATGCATCTGGAGATCAAAGTTGCTCTTAACTTCATCATCTCATACCTGTACAACAAGCTTCCTCGGAGGCGGGCAGACCTGTTTGGTGAAGAGCTAGAGCGCCTGCTGAAGAAGAAATATGAGGGTCACTGGTACCCGGAGAAGCCTCTGAAGGGATCTGGCTATCGCTGTGTTCACATAGGGGAGACCGTGGATCCAGTGGTGGAGCTGGCGGCCAAGCGGAGCGGGCTGGCCGTGGAGGATGTGCGTGCCAACGTGCCGGAAGAGCTGAGCGTCTGGATCGATCCTTTTGAGGTTTCCTACCAGATCGGTGAGAAGGGCTCTGTTAAGGTCCTCTACCTGGATGACAGCGAAGGCTGCAGCGCCATGGAGCTGGACAAAGAAATCAAGAGCAGTTTCAACCCCGACGCCCAGGTATTTGTCCCCATCGGCAGCCAGGACAACTCGCTGTCCAACTCTCCGTCCCCCTCCTTCGGCCAGTCACCTAGCCCCACTTTCATCCCTCGCTCTGCCCAGCCCATCACTTTCACCACTGCCACCTTCGCTGCCACAAAGTTCGGCTCCACCAAGATGAAGAAGGGTGGAGGAGCCGGAGGAGGAGGCGGCGCAGCAGGGGCTGGGCAGCAGCCGAGGATGGTCAGGTCTCCCACCACCAACCTGCTGAAGCACAAAGGCCTCTCCCTGTCTATGCACTCTCTGAACTTCATCGGCAGCGCTGGGAGCCAAGCCCCGCAGTCGCAGCTCTCCCCCAACGCCAAGGAGTTCGTTTACAGCGGCGGGTCGCCGGGAGCCAGCAGTCTCTTCTTCGATGGCGTTGCCAGCGAGAGCCAGGCTAGCAACATCCCGCCGGCATCGCAGTTCAACNTTTGGGCTTTTTTGGATGGGTGACAGCGTGGTGCTGACCTGGGGGTGGGGTGGGGTGGGGGGTTGTACCCAGGCAGACATTGTTTGGAAATCTGCGTATAATGGAAGAGTTGAATGTCGTGGTTTTGCATTGTGCATCTGTGGGTTCCCTGCTTTTCAGAGACTTCCTCGCAGAAGATGGGGGGGAGAGGGATTACTTCAGTCTTTGACAAGTAATTTCAGGTTTTATTAAGTAGGTACCTGATCCTGGCAGAGCTCACCTTCCCTCGTGTTGGGGGTAAGCAATGTGAACTGTGTTGTACAGGCTGTTGGCATCACGCTTGTGTTTTGTGACCCCACGCAGGTTTCCTGCCCCTCTCTCTCCCCGCTCCCAGCTGACTTAAGCTGGGATTTTAGGCTTGTAGCTATGCAGAGCCTTGACTGGCTACACTTAAGATACGTGCCTACCAGCTGGGGGAGGGGATAGTAAACATGGGCTAGCAGCCGGTGTCTCAGCACCCTCCATCCCGCCTTCTCGTCCTGTCTGTGTGTGTGCCAGCAGGACGTGGCACCTGGCCTCCTGGAGAAGAGGCTGGCTCCTGCCAGAGGCTGGCTCGTCCTGGGCATGAGCGGGTCCCTGCACAAGCTGCTGAGCGAGTCACGCGGCTGCTCGAGTGTTCGCTTGTTTTCTGGAGAGGCTGGTGCAGGTGAAGCGTGCTGGAAGCAGCTGAGTGCCAGGCCGTAGAGAGGGACGCATTAGATGTGCTGAAGTAGTTCTTCCAGAGCAGACAGTTGGCCTGCTGGGTTTCAGCAGCGTTTTTTGGTGACGAGGTGAGTATAACGTACATGCCTGTGTGCAGGTAGTAGCTACATCTATATTTCCTCTGCGCTGGAGCAGGGGGACTCCTTCCTACCAGTATCTCTCTTCTGGGGTGATTCTCCTAGAGAGCATCACTGCTGGTTAAGCTTTGTGCAAACTGCTCATTCCACTTTTTTAACGAAAAAGTGTGTCTGTTATCTCAACAGGTAGAGAGAGTTATCGTGTTCTCTTGTCTTCATCCATCCTTTTCTCTCTTTCTCTAGGTCTGCTTGGAGCCAAATCTTGTCTATGTGCGTGTCATTTTGTCTCTTTTAACACACTGCCCTGACTTGCTTGCTGCGAAGGGAGTATGCATCTGGAGATCAAAGTTGCTCTTAACTTCATCATCTCATACCTGTACAACAAGCTTCCTCGGAGGCGGGCAGACCTGTTTGGTGAAGAGCTAGAGCGCCTGCTGAAGAAGAAATATGAGGGTCACTGGTACCCGGAGAAGCCTCTGAAGGGATCTGGCTATCGCTGTGTTCACATAGGGGAGACCGTGGATCCAGTGGTGGAGCTGGCGGCCAAGCGGAGCGGGCTGGCCGTGGAGGATGTGCGTGCCAACGTGCCGGAAGAGCTGAGCGTCTGGATCGATCCTTTTGAGGTTTCCTACCAGATCGGTGAGAAGGGCTCTGTTAAGGTCCTCTACCTGGATGACAGCGAAGGCTGCAGCGCCATGGAGCTGGACAAAGAAATCAAGAGCAGTTTCAACCCCGACGCCCAGGTATTTGTCCCCATCGGCAGCCAGGACAACTCGCTGTCCAACTCTCCGTCCCCCTCCTTCGGCCAGTCACCTAGCCCCACTTTCATCCCTCGCTCTGCCCAGCCCATCACTTTCACCACTGCCACCTTCGCTGCCACAAAGTTCGGCTCCACCAAGATGAAGAAGGGTGGAGGAGCCGGAGGAGGAGGCGGCGCAGCAGGGGCTGGGCAGCAGCCGAGGATGGTCAGGTCTCCCACCACCAACCTGCTGAAGCACAAAGGCCTCTCCCTGTCTATGCACTCTCTGAACTTCATCGGCAGCGCTGGGAGCCAAGCCCCGCAGTCGCAGCTCTCCCCCAACGCCAAGGAGTTCGTTTACAGCGGCGGGTCGCCGGGAGCCAGCAGTCTCTTCTTCGATGGCGTTGCCAGCGAGAGCCAGGCTAGCAACATCCCGCCGGCATCGCAGTTCAACGCCGGCACAGGTGGTACCTTTGATATGGCTCAGGTCTTCGGTGGCAGCACCAACAACCTCTTTTTGGAGAAGTCGCCCTTCGTGGAAGGACTCAGCTACAACCTGAATGCCATGCAGTATCCCAGCCAGTCCTTCCAGCCCGTAGTCCTGGCCAACTGAACACACGGATGGAGAGTTATTTTGGGGTGGGGGGGTGGGGAAACAAGAACTAAACAAACAAGCAAACAAAAAAGAGGGAGAGAAAAGCAAAATAGAAATATACAAAAAATATTCAAATCTTATAAATATAGCTTCTTGGGAAAAGAGAGAGCCCAGTGTTGTTGTGCTGTGCTGGCAACGCTCCTGAAGCACTGACTTGTTTTTTAACTCAGTCCCTGTGCTTTTTTCCTACTCACTTTTTTACTCCTTAAACGAGTCTTGGGATTTTTTCGGTTTGTGTTTCCCCTTCCCCCCACCACAGCCCAGGACTGGCACAACCATAGGTCACGATGCTTCTGATTCCCAGCACCCTTTCCCAGCGCTGGACATGGGGGGGTCCTTCCACCTGGTTGTAGGGATGTTTCTGTACCGCCTCGACGGAGGAGGGACGGGGAGAGGATGAGTCAGTGTTGGAGATAGACACGCTCTTGCTGTGTGCCGGCCAGAAACGGGTGGGTGGGCTTGCGTTCCTGTTATGGCTCTGCCTGTAGATGGAGAGTGTCTCCTGCGCCCACAGGCGCAGGCCGTTGCGCTGTTGTTGCTTCAGGCTCTCCATCCTGGGCTGGCATCAGCTGTTCTGTTTGTGCTGGAAAGCACTAACTCTTCTCCTTGACAAGCCCCCCCTGCACGTAGCAGGGAGGGAAGCGTTACTGTGAAATGGCTTCTTCCTGCTCCCTGCCTGAGCTGCGCTTGCAGCCGTGGCTATGGGAGAGCAGCACTTGGAAATGAGTGACTCTGGTTACCGTCCTCCTCTGGGTGTGAGCGAGGGGCCTCCCTGTACCCTCTCAGGGCTGTCCAGGTGACCTTGTGGTGTGGAAGCAGCACCCACCTGTCCCTGCGGTTTGGGGAGGTGATGCTGAGCCAAACAGCACCGCTTGGGTCCTTCCCTTGCTTCCCAGAGGTTTGTCCCAGCAGCAGGAGCCAGCATCCACCAGTGGTCACCTGGGTCCCAGTTCTCATTCCCTGCTGTGAATACCTCTTCTTGCCTCGGAGAGGGAATTCTGTCTTCGCTGGAGAGGCAGCACCGCTTTTGAGGAAGAGAAAGGACTATGTTGCTGAAGCTGCTCTCTTGAGTGGTAGCGTTAAGGGCTTGTGCTTTCAGCTAGTCACACCTGACTAAATCCCCCTCTCCTGCTTTTCCGGAGGAGGTGGCTGATCTCGCTGTGGAAGGGAAGCACCTAAACTCATCATTCCAGCCAGGTCATGTCAGTGTGGCTGGTGGCAGCAGGGTGGGGACAGGTGCTCTGAAGGTGAGCGGCCATCCCAGCACGTAGATGTACAGAGCTCCCTGTCGCAGGGCCAGGATCTGCAAACACCTTTGCATCTTCCCCTGGGATAATGCGCTGCAGCTGAGTGGTAGTGGCTTTTCAGCTAGGTTGCTTCTGTGTTGGGGACTCCAAAACCCACCTTCAGAGGATGCTGAAGGAAGAACGCTTCTTGCCCAGGTAGGGTGGAGGCTTTCTAGGTGGGAAGGTGATCTCCTCGGAGGCTGTTGTGGGAGTATGGAAGCATGTGAAGAGGAGAGAGGAGGAGATGATAAGCCTTTAGTGTTTGAAGTTCTCAGTTTAAAAGAAAAATAAGCTTTTTTGCTGCCTTGCAAACTTGAGGTTTGGTTTTCTTTTAGTGGTGTTGCTGGAGCACTCTCTGAAACCCACTTCTCTGATATCTTTCAAATCAATGTGCTCTTGCAAGACATCCCTATTTCAAGGGAGACGGGCTTTAATCTCTGCTATTCCCACTCCCCGCCCTGAAGCCCAGATGAAGGCCCTCCAGCCCTCTTGTAGCTGTGTTGCCAGTGAGCCTTTGCAGAGGTCCCAGGGAAGCTGCTGCTGCCCAGAGCTCTTTAAGGAGAGTTTCCAGCACGGCCTTCCCCTTGCTGGGTGACTGGAAGAAGCCGGGCTCCAACCTCGCACCCAGCGCGAGGTCTCTCATCAAACTATGACCAACCCCACGGGTGGGCAAGGAGAGCAGAGCCCGCTGGCTTCCCCCAAACTGGTGGCTGCGGCCTGAACCCTACGACAAAACGCTGAGAAAAGGCCAAAACATTGCATTTTTCCCTTTTTCCTTTTCTTTTTGACCCCTCCACTTACAGATATTAATTACCACTGCCACCTCCTTCCCAGGAGTGCGCTGCCGACTGCCAGCCCACTTACCACACTGGACTGAGGGCCACTGGTCCAGTTGCCGTCCCCGTCGTCCCCTACATCTCACAAAGTCACCTGTCCCCGGGACAGCATCCTCTCCTCGGGCACAGGGAGGGAGGGAGAGGTGGGGATGCCCCCCCCCCCCAGCCCCCGGCTTGTGTGTGTGTGTGAAGCTTCAATACCGCTTTGCCCTGCCACCCGTATTCTACCTGCTGTACAAATAGTGGTGCGAGTGGAAGGAGGAAAAGAGGAGGGACCAACCTCTTTGTATTTTAAAAGGAAAAAAGCGTGCTTCAGAAACGATCCTCCAGCATCGGGCAGCAATGGAAACTAACGGCCTTTTCGGGTCTTTTCTAGTCTTGGATGTAGGCGTTCAGCTTCAATTTTATTTTTTAAAAACCTGCACTAATTTACCTGGTTTCTTAGGAAGAGAAGAGAGATAAAATTTTTTTTTTTAACTTTTATTTTTTATGGGTTTGTGTTCTTTTTTTTGTTGATGTCTGTTTGTATTGAATAATTTGCTACATTTGTAAAATGTAAGAGGTATATATAATATATGTATATTTCTAACTAAAAAAAAAAACCAAACTGTAATTTTTTTCTTTTCAAGATTTTTT
>WAAB01017759.1:7428-17851 GCA_013389865.1 Piaya cayana
CTGCATAGGGTTGTTGTGCTCCAAGTGCAGGACCCGGTATTTGGCCGTGTTAAACCTCATCCCATTAGACTCAGCCCAGTGGTCCAGCCTGTTCAGATCCCTTTGGAGCCTCCCTACCTTCCAGCAGATCGACACTTCCACCCAGCTTAGTGTCATCTGCAAACTTGCTAAGGGATGACAGTGACCACTGAGAGGTTCGACTTTGCCATAAAGCTGTGTCAAAGTTAAGTTTGCAGGTTATCTCTTGTAGGCTCCCTGCCTCAGTTCCCCATAGCACAAGAAAAGAAGCAACTTCTGCATCTCTGAGGGCAGAAAGCAGGGAAACATTCATTCTGGTGGATAACGGCCACCTAAGAATTCAAAATAAAGTCATTGTTACTGTGCCTGCTAATTACAGGCATAAGTGTTAAACTGTGGCCAAACCCTGTATCTGTCAGAAGTTCCATCAGCTTCAGTCAAAATCTACAGCTGTTTAACCCTCCCTGGATGCTCTGGGGGGAGGTGGACCAGGTCATGGATCTCACAGATTGGAGCCAAATGCTCATTGCCAACCCTCTGTCTGTCCTTGGGAAAATTTCCTGTTGTGCCTGTTAAATGAAGCTAAACCCCATGAAAAGCACAAAACTTTCAGACACTGCCTGCATTGATGAAGGCAGGATAATTAAGTAGAAAGCTTGGAAAGGTAGGTTTTTATTTATTTTTATTTTAACTTCAAGAAAGGTGATATCCTTTCTCCCTTTCAACACATAAAGACATGATCATGTAATCAACAGTGATTGACTAACTACGAATCGCTGTCTGACAGCTGAACTGCACCAATAAATCAAAAGCACGACTGCATCAACTGTTAAATAAAAATATTTTTTTTTGTAACTGGTCCCTAAACTCTTTTACAGTTTAATTTACAATCAGGGCAAGTTAAGAGCATTATTAGTAACTGTGAACTGTTTTATAGGTTTAAACCTTTGTCTTAAACATTTCCTTTCCTGAAGAGAAAACAGTAATTTGATGAAACAAAAACCCTTTAGTGTGAGTCCTCTATTTTGCTTAACACTAGAAGCTGCTAAGTGTTAAATTGGTGTAAAATAAACGCTTTGCTTACCTACCTAGAGGTTTTAACATAATTTTTCAGTAGTCTATTTTTCCTTCTTTGTGTATGTACCACCTATTAAAAATGTAAATTTAGAGAAAAGTTCATCCCATTTTCCTTGTTCACGTTTCTTTTGCTATTTGAATATCATTTAAACAAGGCATATTTTCCATTTGCTTCTTGTTGAGATCACATTATTTGTTTTTCACATTCAAGGTAAATTATTGCTTTAGTCTATACACAACTAAAGTAAAAAGTTTCTAGTTTGCATAGATAAGAGTATTTTCAGGAAAAGTTTATTCTTTGATAAATCACATTGTTCAGATTTTATAACCACTGGCTAGAAGAAAGCTTGGAATTGGAATAACTCCAGCTTTCATGAGACTTAGAGGGAGCTGTTGGAGATAATATAGCATGTCAGGTCTCTTGGTCCTACCACCTTGCCCTGCTGCCTTTATCAGCTTGTTTGTTTGAGATAGTCCTGGTGAAAACAACAAGAATTTTTGGTTCCAAGGTAAATGTTTGCTTTACCCTATACAGAACTAAAGTAAAAAGTTTCCAATTTGCATAGGTAAGAGTATTTTCAGGAAGTTTATTCTCTGATAAATCACATTGTTCAGATTTTATAACCACTGGCTAGAAGAAAGCTTGGAACTGGAATAACTCCAGCTTTCATGAGACTTAGAGAGAGCTGTTGGAGATAACATCGCATATCAGATCTCTTGGTCCTACCACCATGCCCTGCTGCCTTTATCAGGTTGCTTGTTTGAGACAGTCCTAGTGAAAACAACAGGAATTTTTGGTTGAGAGTGTGAATGTTGTAACCGTTACAATACTTGTCACCTTGAACTCTGCTTAACAATTAAGTGGTAATGGAAAAGATGAAACATTGTTCTGGAGAGTAGACCATGAATGCTTTGGTAAGCTATTTTTTTGAAGGAATCGACTGCATTTCTGCTTGTTTTAACTAATGAGGTCTTTTATAGAATCAATAATGTAAAAGAGTTGAGATTAGTCCCATCCCCTGATACCTTTTCCCAATTAAGGCAGTGGATCATTGTATTAATAATATTATTTAGTGACTATTCAGCACTTTCACTCTGGTGAGTTACTATGCAAACATTAATTAATCCCCACCGAAGCCCTGAAACCTCACTCGGAAATATTAAACCCGTTTTACAAATAAGGGCCTGGAGCTAGAGGTTTTTCAGTACCAGAGAGATCATAAATTGAAGCTCCTTGGGACAGTGAGCAGGTACGTGAGTCTCGAATAATGAATGGCCCTGCAGTTAGAGCTACCTTAAAGAATATCATCTCTATTCTGCCTTGACTTTGGGCAATTATTTTACTTCTCAAGGAAAGCCTGTTCTGTGGGTTTTTTTCAGGAATGAATGTCTCTAGCAGTCCTTCAGACTGAGGCTGTTCATACCAAAATAATTACATAGTCATTGGGGGATGTATATTTATGTGTACGGAGAGAGTCCATTTCCATAGCTCAGTGATTAGACTATCCAGCCAGGTTCAGCTTTCTCTGCAATGAATATTTAACTTTATACACGCGCAACGGCAAGAAAAAGTGGAGACTGAGAAAGATCTTATTATTTGTAGCTTTTTCACTAATGTTCAGTTCACGGATCTGCAAGTAACCAAAAACAGCCTTGGGGGGCAGACAGTCAGCACTGGTGAGACCGCTCCTTGAATCCTGTGTTCAGTTCTGGGCCCCTCACCACAAGAAGGATGTTGAGGCTCTGGAGTGAGTCCAGAGAAGAGCAACAAAGCTGGTGAAGGAGCTGGAGAACAGGCCTGATGAGGAACGGCTGAGAGAGCTGTGGGTGTTTAGCCTGGAGAAGAGGAGGCTGAGGGGAGACCTCATTGCTCTCTATAACTACCTGAAAGGAGGTTGTAGAGAGGAGGGAGCTGGCCTCTTCTCCCAAGTGACAGGGGACAGGACAAGGGGGAATGGCCTCAAGCTCTGCCAGGGGAGATTTAGGCTGAACTTTAGGAAAAAAATTTTCACAGAAAGGGTCATCGGGCACTGGAACAGGCTGCTCAGAGAGGTGGTTGAGTCACCTTCCCTGGAGGTATTCAATAAATGGGTAGATGGGTGGACAAGGTGCTGAGGGGCATGGTTTAGTGTTTGATAGGAATGGTTGGACTCGATGATCAGGTAGAGTCTTTTCCAACCTGGTGATTCTGTGATTCTATGACGATATGTCTGTGGTGGTGTTAATCACTAGCACAGATATAACTACGCTGAACTTAATAGACTATCCCAAAACATTTCTAAGCATCTTCCTAGTTTCTCTCTTCTATAGCATCATCCTCCTTGCTTCACAGTGGTTCTCTCAAAGGGAAGATGGTGCATCATATGCTTGTACATTACTGATGGTATCCAGCACACTTATTTTGGCCATCTACATCTTGGCAGCTAAGTCAGAAGAACAGGATTTCCTCCTGAAAATATTAAAACCATCCACCTCTTTCCGTACAATATGTAGTGATCCTTGGTACTTACTTTCACAGGACTCCAATAGGGATCCAAACTTTAGATATGAGGACAGATCTTTCCTTGCTTTTAGCTTTTATTTTTAATCCTCTGGCCATAAATAGATGAAGTTTGGAAAACATCTTAGTTCCTTTGTAGTCTGATTGTGATTTCATTCTTTTTTTTTATTTTTCTGTTCCTCATTTCTGTTGACTAATCTCCCATCTTCTTTATAATCAGTGTGCTGCATGATTGAGCAGATTAGCTTATGTCTTTGTGTTAATCTTTGATTACCTGTTTCATATGGGGGTCTCTACTCCTGCAGACACCTGACAGGACAAGAGGGAATGGCCTCAAGCTCTGCTAGGGGATGTTTAGGCTGGAAAAAAAAAAAAAAAAATCATGGAAATGGTGATTGGAACAGGCTGCCCAAGGAGGGGGTTGATTCACCTTCCCTGGAGGTGTTTAAGGGATGGGTGGACGAGGTGCTGAGGGACATGGTTTAGCGTTTGATAGGAATGGTTGGACTTGATGATCCAGTGGGTCTTTTCCAACCATTTAACACTATTGATTTACACATCATTTACTTTGGCTTCAGAAATCCTCCAGTGCTTTCTCAACCAAATGGGAAGGAGGCCAGTTTTGACACACTTCTAGGGCATGACTCATCTCACCCTAAGTTAAGCTTCTGAAGTAGGCCAAATCCGCTATGTCCCAGAAAAGTCTACCACTCTTCACTGACTTTAAAGGAAGTCCAAACATCTACAGTTTCGACATCTCCATCTGAATTACTTTCCAACTGTTAGACGAGATGAATTCTGCTCTGGGGAATCTGACACTCCTGCGTGCTGTGAATTGGGGCAGCCAGGCAAAAAAACCCCAAATGTCCAAGAAGTCTGAGAGATGTGCTCATTCCATGACTCCTCCATGTGATTCACTTATTAGATTCCCAGGGAGTCTCATGATTAGCTGTATCTCCTGTCTTGTACTATTTTAATTCAGGCAGAAAATGCCTTGAGGTTCTTCTATATCTTATAAAATCCTTCAGTCCGAATTTTGAGACTTATACCATAGCTTTTTTCACTTGTTTTTTACTATTAAGTGGAAAAAACTAGTCCAATGCAGGTATTTTGCCTTTCTGGTAGCTGAAGGCGGCATACAAGAAAGCTGTGGAGGGATTTTTTGCAAGGGCGTATAGTGATGAGGGGCAATGGGTATAAACTGGAGGGAGGAAGGTTTAGACTAGATATTAGGAAGAAATTCTTCTCAATGAGAGTGATGAGACCCTGGCCCTGGTTGCCCAGGGAAGCTGTGGCTGTCCCATCCCTGGAGGTGTTCAAGGCCAGGTTGGATGGGGCTTGGGCAGCCTGATCCAGTGGGAGGTGTCTCTGCCCATGGCAGGGGGGTTGGAACGGGGTGATCTTTAAGGTTCCTTCCAACCCAAACCATTCTATGATTCTTACACTAAATGCTTATGGAACTCCCTGGCTCTAGTTGTAACACTACATGTCTCAGAGAATCCTGTTCTAAGAGATTATTTAAACATAATGACAGTCCTTGCCTGAATTCATGCTTCTTGTTCAAGCTCTTTGGGTTTTTTTGGTTCATAGCATGTATGATTTATCTTCCTATGAACGTGCAACAAGAAGGTCAGGACAAGAGTTTATAATATTCTTGTCAAATACAAAAATATCCTAATAGTATGAAATAAGCCGTTGCAATGTATTAACCTGAGCATGTGCACAAAAGGAGAAAAATTACTGTTGCATCAACTTTTGAAATGTAAGCACACTCAGTTTCAATAAAAGCAGATTTAACTAGCAGACTCACAGAAACCACATTCCATATTTCTGTTCCAAAAATAAACACATAAAGTAATTGCATATAAATCAAAATGTTGATGGATTTAACATAAAACAGTGACAATCTGGAAATGAAATTCCGGGAACAGAAATTCAGTTTTGCACGGTCTGAAATGCATAAATCTGGCTACACCGAAGTCAGTGGGACATGTTACTACTAGCTTTGTGAGACAAGTATCAAGATTTCACTCATGGGCTCTATGAGTTTCTGATTTCTTTCTGCTTCTGTTATTTTTTTCTGATTTTAAAAGTTAACATTTAAAACACTTTCTGTAATTATTATATTTTCTTAGAGGTAAGACATAAAGGAAAAGAGAAAAGAAGGACAGTTGACAATTTCTTCTTTTCAGTCCTTGGTGGTCTGGGTGTTGCCTAGGTTTGATGCTTCTCTGCTTTCGAATCTCTAAGCTTAAATAATAGGTGAGAAATTCCCAGAAGGTTTGGACAGAGGTTTTGTGCCACTCTCATTAACCCCTCCCCAAAGCGTTAACTCTCCTGCTGTGGGAGTTGTGGTCGGAGAGAGGCTGTGCTGCCGAGCAGCCTCCTGCCCCCTCGCCCCCACGGCTGCCCCCAGCCTCAGGACGTACACGCAGTACCAGTTATCTGAGAGATGATATTTGTACCTAGCTCCTCCTCTGGCGTCCCTGGAAAACTGAAGCCCGACTTGAGCAGATCGCCACCCTCTTCTTCTGAAAAGACAGAAACAAAGTAGCTATTTAGTAACTCTGATATTTTTGTATACTCAGACATAAGCTCTCCACTAGTTTTTAAATCCACTCAATGATACCTATTACCATTCAGTATCTCTGATACTGTGAAGCGGTTGAGGTGTTGTCTGTAGTATCTATTCCTCTTTGCCAGCTGTCCTAGTGTTCTTCTATTTTATTTTAAATTTTATTATTTAAAAATAAATTTTTATCTCCTGTTTTATTTTTTTAAACTTTTGCCACATCACTAGCATCACGATATTCATAAATGTCTTTTTAAACATCTTTTACATCGTCCTTTTCAGCTTTGCTTAGTCACATTGAATCCTACTGCCCTTTAGCCTTAATGCATTTATTCCAGGAAGAATCATTATTGCCAATTGTGCCTCTAGCAGATCCCACCTCTGATAATAACAATGTCACTCATGATTTTCAGGCCGCTTGCTTTACATTTTATTCACAGCCATTTCGACTCTGCAATTCTCGACTCTGATAAAGCCGTGATGAGGACTTTCTCCTATCAATAACATTTACTTTGTGCCAGAGACGACTTCTGTAATTCTCGAAGGGTACTTAAGCTCGAGATGATCTGTTTGTGCCGTATGAATGCAGTGAAGTAGAGAGAAAACTGCTGAATGGCCTGAGTGCAGCTGTTCGCTACCCTGCCTCTATTGCTTTCGGAATTGCTGCTTGTCGCCTCTGCACTGTGCTCTCGTCGTGCTGGCATACAAATTAATTTGGACCTGGCACCTCGCTCAGATATTTCTAACACGGAGTTGCAAAGGGAAAATTGGGTCAGTAACACTTCCTTTAAGGTACAAGATTAACTTGAGAATACATAGATTAGAATACAATATAATGTGTTTTGTGTGAATACACAATACTTTTAAATATTTTTAAGATTATTTTCCCCATTATGGATGTTTGCTCAGCTGACTGGAAGTTGTTTTGAGTCTATATTGCCTTCCACTGTACTCTTTCTTACCATCTGCGTGTTTTACAAGCACAAATACCTCAACAGAACAGCAAAGAATTCTCCATAGCCTCTCACTACATGTTCAACTGGCAACTCTTCGGAGAAGGAAAAAATTGCATAGTGCAAACCATGTTTCTGCAGTGCACAACTAAGGGTTGACGACTTCTAAATAACTCATATTGGTTCATGCTCCTCCTATCATCAAGCAGGCACTCCTGTAAGTTTAGACTTCTCTTTGGAGAACCTCAATCCCTATAACAGGTTGGATTTCGTGGTTCAGCTTACAACAGACACATTGTTTTGCGTGTTTCAATGCTCCGCTTAACAAATACATGAATTTTGTGTCTTTCTTGGTGTTGGATGCACTTTTTATTCGTACTCTGCTTTTTCCCCAATTATCTCACAGCAAGGAAAATGAGTGAGTATACTCGTGCGGATACTCTCGAACAATTGTTTCTGGGTTAAGAATATACAGTCAATAACAATGGGTAGCAGAGCACAGATACCGCATCGAAAATAAGTCCTGAGGATGTTAAGAATGTTGGATAAGCCGAGCTGTCAAATAAACATCTTGTTTATAAACTCAATTGTTAAATAAACTCACTCTGCTAAAATCCAGCCTACTAGAAATCTTGTTAAGCGATGGATAAAAAGTCATACAAAATTTAAAAAAATGACTGGCATATGAATTTAAATTAAATTTCATTTGGAGAGGTAATGGACAACTCTAATTAAATAAAAGCACAAATTAGGCAGTTTCCATGGAGACTTCGCTCACATGATCTGCCTATATTGTATAACTCATATGCCTTGTCCTCTAATTTGGCTGCACAGGAGGAACGAATCAAATGAAAGTAATAACAAAAATATTCTGAAAGGTCCTTTACGCTCATGCAAGTAACAAGGAGATCTTGCTATTAACTTAAGAATAAAGAAGATTTACATTGAAACAGTAGTTTTGTGTTTTAAAAAAAGAATCTATAAATTTATTCCTAAGTTATATCATGGACATCCATTCAGAAACACTTACAGAATAATCCAAGAAAAGAAAATGTATGATATTATTTCCCCCATATTCTCACAAGCTCTTACCTCAACTAGTGTAAAACTTTGGGGAAGGCTAAACTAGGTTAAATGTTTATGAGTTTGATGTATTTGAGAAAAAAAATAAAATCAATTTCCTTTTAGAGATTAAAGGGAAAGGTCATGCAACAGTCAGATTCTGACTTTCCCATAAGAATTCCCGTGCAGCTCTGGACAATTCAGTTAATCTCTTTCTGCCTCGATTATGCTATAGAATTAGGATTAGAATTAATTTCTTTCTCATAGCTATCCTATATGATTACATTTGTTAGTGTCAGTGAGCCTGGTGTCCAGAAGAGACTACAGAGAGCACAAAATTGAAAATTTCCATTCAATTAAAAAGCTGTATTTTTTTTTTTTAATAGGGTCAGCTGCAAACATTTCAAAGGGACTTAGAACTACTTTGTGATTCCCTAAGGTTTATGAATCTGTATGAGGGATATGAGTAGCTATTAGTGATTAGTTTACTTCCTAAGCATAAGGACTTCTTGTTTCTTTATATTTTATGACTACACCTAATCAGATCACTAATTCCATGTTTAGACTGACTTTTCAAAAGGCTACAGCCAGCCCTTGAAGAGATTCAATTTCTGTGTTCAGTACTTATGAAGCAGAAATTAATCTAAAGTCTCAGTGGCTCTTCCAGTATTACAAAGACAATCTTTGTGTGAGGTTGAACTGTACTTCAAAGCCATATTATTCCTTTAGCAACAGACAAACATAGTCTTTGTTTATTCAGTTTATATTTTTTTTCCTAGAAATTAGTGATTATATTATCAAGCAGAGAAATGAAAAGCATATCCTTCATTCACGAGCACGGCAGCAATCTTTATATTTTGTGGTAATGAAGCCAGGCAGATTATCAGAGAATTCTCACGCATGCTGAAATTCCAGTGTCATAAAATGCGTGCATTCATTTTATGTCATTCACCTCCCCTGTCTCACAGATTCACAGTATTTGAACTTGCCCTTTGCTCAAAGTGGAATGTTCTACACCAGTGGATGTAGTGGGAAGTGAATTGCAAACAAAGATGAGGTGATTAAAACAAGATGAATTACAATTCAAGGTTTTAAACACTGTACAAAAGACAGTCCACACACGAGGGGCACAATTACTAGTTAAAATCTCTTCTCAATATACAAGCTACTCATCACAGAGTGGTCTAAACAGAAGGCAAAAACCTGCCTCTGAAATGGAAGCTAAGAGATAGTGGGAAAATTCTTCACTCGAAAATAGTGACACAAACGATGGGCTTTAAAAATGCAGAAAAGTCTGCTTCTGTGAAAGATGACTGTATGGTAAAATGACGCTGTGATCTGCATAAATGGGAGAGCACAACTGCCATTTACATCTAGGATCTCATTTTCTCTTATAAATATGTGATGCATCTGTCATATGTTCCAGCGCAACACTGCACAGATGACACTCAAGACGGCGATGGGAACCTTTCACAGCTGAAGTTCTCCAGACTTGAGCTTGGAAACATCGCTCAGCTGGAACCATCTTGACAGATCCAGACGGCTCATTCAGCCCTGAGGCTACTACATGTACAGTAGGAAATTACGTGGGCTAGTGCCCAAGATCAAGCTGGCACGGCACAGCTTCTGTCCTCAGAACAGGCTTCATGTGAATCAGGAGTGTGTCTTGCCTTGTGCTGTTCCTTACCTCGCCTACCTAGGAGACATTACCTGGGGTCAAATCTAGGCAAGGGATGATTGCTGCTGTTGTCTGGGCATGGGGTGTCTTGCTGATGAGGTAAAAGTACAAAGGGAGCCTTAGCTTCTTCTACTTCATTTTCTATGTCTAGAGAATAGGTTACAGTCCAACATAAATCCAAAGTAAAACTGCTGGAGACCACAGAATTACATTTGTGTGAATCCTGGGTGAAGGAGATGAAGCCAATCTCTTGGGGGTCAATTTTAATCATGCCTGAGCTGCATGTGGTATTGGATTGTGGGTCAGTAGGATATCACTTTGTGTTCTGGGTCAGGGAAGTGAAGTTGGTTGGTGTCTTACTTCTGCTGCATTGCTTGAAATCAAAATGTATTTAATGTAACATTTTGCTGCCTTTACTGTGTGTCTGGTTTGCATTTTTTTAAGTGTGGCTTAGTGGCTATGGACTTACTCTTAACACAACCATGAAGAGATCTGTCCTCTACCATAAGGAGAAGAGGAAATGGCCTCAAGCTCTGCCAGGGGAGGTTCAAGCTCAACATTAG